>CM076577.1:1011695946-1011959772 GCA_034641835.2 Pinus albicaulis | reverse complement strand
AGTGTCACCTACAAGATCTTTTCTCTTTTTAAAAGGAAGATCGGGGTGGGGATTACCTTTCACTTATACATCACGACACTTTGTTATTGAACTGAACTAGCGGCTTTAAGTACTTGGACCAGTCATATTTACTTTTGGCCTACTTGCTTTATTTACGTGCATGTTAATCTAGCGCGTGTCTTTACCACTCACCCTTACTGCTTCACCCAACTTAGTGCATGGAGTGCCTTTATGCCCTTATAAACCACTCTCTTTACTGAATGCCTAGGGGGTTGCACTCTTTCTATTTTGGGGGACGGGACAAGCTTCCAGATACTTGTAGGAATTCAGACAGCAAGAACACCAGTTATGCTTATTTTCCTAAACTTAAGTGTTTACCTATACTCTATCAAACCACATTTCTATACTCACTAACTTACCCTGCCTGTTATGTCCTAACCCATTGCTAAACTAGCTAGGAAGACTAAAGTAGGCATGGCATGCAATCCCTTAACCCCCTACCCTTATGTTTATATTCACCTGAAGACCTAGATATGTTCCCCTATACCACTTGAGGAATTCATCTCCTTAATAGTGCATTGGATGGGTACTGCTATTTACCTTTACCTTGCTCCCCCGATTCTGGATGGTACGGTACTTCCCTGCTTACTTATGCCCCAACCCAGTGCCTTTTTGAAATGCTTCAGGAAGGGGTCAACGCTATTTGTATTTACTTTTTGAAGACTAGCATTTACTTACATGAATTCTACCCACCCATCTATAGAAGATCTTACCCCACTTCACTAATCACCTCAACCAGGAACACCTTCGTAGACAAGGAAAGCATCAACCCTTTACCCTACCTTGCTTTCCAAATTCACTCACCTATAGGCCTAGACTTTTTAGCACCACTTTCTTCTTTTCTCTTAGGAGGGACTGCTATACACCCTCTTCTCAGGACCGGATCAATCCACCTTACCCTTATCTTACTACCTTCACCCTAGGATACTTAGTACCTTACCAATTGATGAAGCCAGGAAGACTTCTGAGTTGGTGGGATGGATCATTGGAGAAAGGAACTACCATGTTGGATATCCCGTGTTGGGTGGACGTGACATGTGGTGAAGGAGACTCTGGTATATTGGAACTGGATGGTACGTGGCATAAGAGCAAAAATAGAGGCAATTACAAGCATCCTCTATCGGTTCGCAAAAATACAATAAGAATTGAAACCCTGGCATCAAGTGATCAACTCTTGTATCAATAGCATCGAGTCTTGGATTACAACTAGCACTGCCTAGAGCTTATCATTCCTGTGTGCACTGACCATAGGTTTATGCACTCACTGAGTATAGGTTTGATGAGGATAGTTTCCTGTGGAGTAGACGAACTAGCTGAGAAGAGTTCTATCACTGACCAGATTTTTATGTACTTTTTGTCATCCAGCCCAACCAAGCAACCAAGAAGCACAGTAACCAAGCTACCTCGTTTCCACCCACCCAGCTACTCTCTCATTCTCATTCCAGAGGGAGTCCATAACCCAAAATGAATGTGTTGAGTCTAGTGACTCTAACCTTCATGATCAAGGATTTGAAATACCTCTGATTCTTCTTTTGGAGTAATTTTCCTATTCTTAGGGAATAAATTACTATTCTTCTGAATACAGGAGTAAGAGCTAGAACCCACATGACAAATAGGAAGAGATAGAAGCAGATAAGAGGTAACTAGAAAGCTCTTTGATAAGCCACTAAGCCTAAGTAGTTTCGTTTCGGAAGGAAATAGAGCCCAGAGGATAGACTAAAGGGTCCTAAGAAGGGCAGGTAAGGTGGCAATGAGGAAAGGAAGGAAAGCTATGGAAGCTGGTCAGTCAGGCCTAGTGAAAATATTGGAGGAAACATGGCATAGAAAGCAGGGCAGTGCATGGTAAGTAGGGCAGTAAGTCCCTACAACAAGGAGGAGAGACGGAGAGGTAACACGTGTACATGAAAGCAAGCAAGAGAGCAGAGAGAGGAAGTTGGCGCTCTAAGCTAAAAAGGTAAGTTCAAGTAGTAACTCATACCGTCAAGCTCTTTTATTAAAGCCCCAATTTTGCCCTCAATTTGTCGCACCCTACTGGCCTCCCACCCATCTCTTTCATTTACTCACCTCCGGGATACAGAAGTGAAGACCACATCGATCCAGCGAACTATGTCCGATCGAGTACTTGAATCGGCTTCGATCTCTACCCTGAAGTCAGCCCATTCTTCCGCTTAACCAAATCTATATATATTGTTCAAGCCCATTCTTCGCTTTGCACCTGTTTTTTATTTACACTTCCTTCTATCAAAGGGATTCTATACTTAGTGATATTGACTTCCTGGCGAGGATCCGGAAGGATACTCGCCTAAAGAAATAATAGGTGTCAGGAGGGCGAGGATAGACTTATTATGTATATGGATTTGGTCTACTTCTTGCTCTACTTCTGCCTGCTTTTGGCCCTGGTTCTGGTGGTCAACAGATCAATCGATGGGAATGGTTCGATCCAACCTCTTTCCTAACCCCCTCATGGAGCATTAGGGGTTAGAGATATGATTATTGGGGGATATGTGATATTATGCATGATCGTCTCACTCTCTATCTACTAATGAACAAATATGGAATCTGAGGCATCACTTTGATTAAGAAATATAGGGGGAAGCGTTTTTAAAACAATGCATTATTCATCTGATACACAGGGATGGGAAACTACTTGATTTCCGTACCGCACCAACTGATTACCGAGAGAACAATACAAATAACGAGAACAAGAAAAAAAACCAGTGTCGCATGATCTCCTCTCCTCTTCATATACGTCATTGTTGAGTGTCGTGATGGAATAAAAGCATACAGTAGATCTTTCTTAAGTTTTTGCATAGATATTAATGTCCTCGAATGATGGACTTGCTCGGAATCAATCATAGTCTCCCCCCTCTGACTCATACGGGGTCGTCTTCTTCCTACTATGGCATCTGAGCAAATCGATGTGGAATCCACTTTCTTTATTTCTAGACCGGGGTTAGATAAGTTTAACGGGGTGCTGCTAGGCAGAACCACATATATGCTCCTTACCCGAACTGCCAGACTTTAGAGCATATATTGGTCTGCCCCACCTTACTGGTGACACGATCTCCAACATGATGATTGGATGGATGGATGGATGTGAACACGATCTACTTATGACGACCTACCTTCCGATGATGGAATAGAAGGATGAGAAGGAGGAAGATGCCAATATGAATCGAAGTAGAATTGTGAAAAGCGGTATGTATCTGGTGTATCTATGTGTATCTCCCTGCGTATGGTGGGTCCCTTGATTCTCCGTGCTATCAGCATTATGATCCCTAGAATGCTAGTGAAAGCGGAGATCCTGCCGTTAGTTCCTTACTCGCCCTCCCATGGGCCCAGGCGTTAATACCTGATGAGGGATCAACTAGAGCAATGTAAAAACATATATTAATAAGTATCCCGCAGCCGATCGATCGAGATAACGGGATCTTAGAATCGCTTCTATGCTCATAGTGTCTTTTCTTGGCACCATATCGCTTTGCATCATATCTGGCTGAAGTAGCAAGTAGGGCCTTTCCACAAGAGGGCCATATAACGAACAGTAAGTAGTTCTGAATGAAATCGGGGTGGCTTCGCCTTATGCTTCCACTTTCCTCATTCATTAAGGTGAATCCTTTCCTACCTTCAGAGTAACCTTACTTTATTTCACTCCTTTGGTAATCCCAACGGTAATTAACTCTACCCTTCCCATCTACACCCCATGGATGGATCGGGATGGAATTTCCCTTACATAGTAGTTCCCACCCGGTGAAGGATGTAAATGAGTCAATATCGAAGATGGTAATCCGGGCCAAGTAGACGACAACTCTAATAAGGGCAATCCAATGGGCTAGATAACCGAGGGTGAACTATAGAGTAGAGAGAAATTCTATGGGTTGGGCTAGTTCAAGATTTATGGGCCTATTCTCTATCCAGCCTAGCTAGTTTCATTCTCCGGGCCCGCTTGAATCGATTATTTGTCGAGATCGTTATGCTTTTTATCCCGCTTTAACCTGCCCTTGTATTCAAGCTAGATTGAATCCCTGGTGGGAGTTAACTACCTGGTGGTGAAGCCTATCTATAGTTCCCGGTTAGTGATGTTTGTCTGGATAAATTTCTAGTAATGAGGCTCGATGGACAACTGGATGAAATAAAGAATGTTAGGCTAGGTAGATGGGTGGAAGAATGTTAGGCAGCTCCCAGAAGTAATTTTTTAGTGTCTCCCTCCTAGAAGTAAGAATTTTTTGCTATCTAGAAAGCAGGGCAGTTCACTAGCCCATGGAGGAAGGGTTGGATTGTTCAGTATACTAGTTCATTACCTCGATTACCTACCCGCCTACACCTCCAGTTGGGAGGCAGGTATAGCATACTCATTACTTCCATACCCGTCACGCCAGCAGCATAAGTAGCAGAGACAGCAGCAGCTGCAGTTGATGGTTTGTAGCACGGGTTCTGAGCAAGACTATCTATAGCAAGAGTAATAGCAGACCAAGACCCAGCATATCTAGGCCAGCCGCCATCTACTAATACTACCACACTTACACCAGACTACCTATCATAGATAGCATGATGCTAGCCACTAACCACTACCTTTTATGATCTTGTTCCAGTCACTGACCTCATTGACCTACTAGTCAAGCCATAAGCACGAGTAGTGTGGTCCATGAAAAGTTTCTCCAACACGACCATTAGTAGAACCATCATTAGATCCAGTCGAAGAACCAATTGATCTAGAGCTAGCCAACAGATACAGTAGAAGAGACGTAGGTTGTGTCACCATCCATCTTTCGATCCATAATTTCATTTCTTTCCCCGGACTGCTTTGTAATTTCCTTCCACCACTAGGCTTTTCACCTGCAGCACCACCTGCACCACATGCCTGGGTTTGTTGTTTATTAATAGTGCTTTGGATTTCGTTATCGGTATTCAGTAGTAGATTCAGTAGTTGGCTCAGTGATAGATGTAGTCGATTAGGCATCAGCAAAAGCAGCATTAAAGAAAGCAACATACCTTCCAGTTAGAGAGGCAGCAGTTGATCCAACAAATGTTGAGTCAGCAGATGTTGTTTATTTTGTTGATGATCGATACCCGCTATTTGAAACAAGTTGCAAAATAGGGGTTGGCTGGCAGTTGACCCAGAAGCAGGAAAGGTAGTAGACCCTACAGGAGCAATACCCACCAGCACTCATTAATTCAAACTGTAATTAAACTTTTATCGACTAATCAACTGTCCCTGGAAGTCAGTCAGGCTGGTCACACCTGTTCATCTTGAAAGAACTCATGCATAGGTATGTAGGTTATAGGCTCTTGAATTCTATGCTCGACTTACACCTCTATCCAAGGCGAAAGTTTTGATATAGATTGGAGACCGTTGTAATGGAAGAGATCAGAGATGGCGTTGCATGCTTGGCGTGATTTATGTCTTGAGTGGTAGAGAGAACTGGTCGTAGCACGCTCTACATATATGTTCAACGTCATGTCTCCCCTCCTTCCACGCTTGGTATTCCCTGCAATTGCAGCCTGTGTCCCCTTCTTATTTACGCAAGACGCATATCCCACACTTGGAGCGTGATATAAACTTGACCATATGTGTCTATTTATGGCTCTTCACATTGAAACGAATGGATGCTACAGCTCAGGTTGGGCTTGGCAATGATTAGACACTTGGAAATATACGTGTGGTTCGATGTGACAATGTGTGCTCGATGTATGGTCCCTTGCTTTATTTAAAACGCCTTTTAGTTTCATTCCACATGCAACAGGGTCAATGAGCAGTGAGTGTTCATAATTTTTTGTATCCACATGATTCATCGATGACATGCAAGGCGTTGGCTTGGGCTCCGACGAGGGCTTTGGCTGTGGTTGTCTTTGCAGAGTCAAGCATGGTAAGTGTTATGGGTTTGTGGTCACATGGCATAGCATTAAGTCAAGAGTTGGCCAGTCTATTTTTGGTAAATAACGCAATAGGGCATAAAGCCTTCAAAATCAATAATGAAAATTTTTGGGGAACGAATGGAATTTGAAGACGTTTCAACCTATTTCTGCAAAGAAGCTTCCTAGCTGGCTGGAAATTTTTTGAAAAAGGAGATGGCCTAGCTGGGCTGACTGAGATCACTTATCTTGCTGGCTGGCATTATCTGGCTGGGTCTCACTTGCTGGTTGGTAGGCTCTCTCTCACTTACGGGCGAGGGGAGGCTTCGGCTCTTTTCCCTCCTCTGGCTCCGGCTTTCTCACTGCTTCAGCTCTCGCTTGCTTGCTTGCAATGCTCTCCCTCCCTATCTGGCTTGATGTCTTCCCTATCTGGTTTGTTCTCCTTCCTATCTGGCTTGTCATCATTTATTTCTGGCCTGTCTTTTTTGTGTTCGAGGGGTGAGTGAGTGGTGTTGTGCTTGTGCATGTGTGAGGGGTCCGGGGATTCCGGGGTATCCGGTTTCCAGGTCTGAGGTGAGGGGAGAGGTGCGCAAGAAGGATTTTTAGTTACTTATTTGAGAGGGGCCACCCAATAAGTAAAATGAAGGAAGGCAGGGCTCTCAATTAAGGGAGAGGTGCCATAAGGTCGCTCGACTGGTAGGGAGAGGCCCGGTAGGGACTCACTCATTCATATGGGTGAGGAAAATGAGGTACTAAAAGTTATATACGTTCTTCCATGAGCTTATTTGAACAGTTGGAAACCTTTTCTCGGGAACATGAACCGAATAGACGTATGACATTTGTGGGAGCCGAAGAGAGACAATGAAACACGGAATGGAATTACAGTCCCGTTAGCCTAAAATAAGAAAGAATATCAGTCAGCAAGGAAGGCATAAAATAATACATAGTTCATACGAATAGAGCAGAGTTATATATGTAATTCTAGTTTAGTCTCGTTAACCGATTAGAGAGAGTTACAGATGTTAGATCAGTTGCCTTAGCCGAAGAGTTATATACGTATTGAAAGGAGTGTTAGCTAAAGGGTTTTGGGGGAAATAACAATTGTGTACCAGGAGCTTAGCCCAATAAACTACGTACGACATTATGATATTAAGGAAGGGTCTCGGATATAGATAGAGGGTCGGGTCAAAACGAAAGAAAGTAGCACATCCCAGTCCCATTCCCTATGAAGCAAATGGTTTATGCTCCCATCTCCATCATCTCATTACGAGATTAATTATAGGCAGGCGGGAAAGAGACAAAGAAACCGAGATTAGATCCGGCCCCACAGAGATTGTACCGCAAAGAGAGAATGGAATGGGCCTACAGAAGCGTCAAGAGATTAGCTGGCACTAACCGAATGGATTTCACTATTTACCTATCATTTTCACTATTATCATTTTCATTTCATAACCAATAGTGGTTGAATGTTAGGAAGCGTATTATCCTTTATGTATGTAATTACAACAGCGCCGTTCAACATCCTTATAATTGTCACAAAATATCGTAGCAAAATATCGTATATAATTCATTACCTTCCCAGGGCATGGAATTACACGACATTAGCGATAGTCGAAGAGGAACAGAAAAGGCCTAATAAAAGAACGATAATCTCATAGAAGAGCTATGGAGAGGTAAATAGGCAAATAGTCAAGATTGTAAGTGCTTGTTGTACCCACTAGGATTCTTTGTTGAAGTAAGAGGTTGGGGCATCAGTAAGTTGAGATAGGAAGTATGGTTGGTAAAGAGCAAAGGTGAAGGGAGAGTAACACATAATTAAAGCGAGTAGGCAGGGGTGTAGTGGTAAATAGGAATAGTGGTATCCAACCAAGTAAGACTATTTAATCAAGTGTTGTGGAATGCCCGTCCCGTCAAAAAATTCTCTAAGTTCAGATAATTGAGCAGCCGGTTTATAAAGAAGCAAGGGTTTATGAAAAGTAATATTACTAATCTAAGTGCTTAGCTCACTCCGTGCCTCCCTCCTTTCAAATCTCAAAGTTGAAGCATGTGTGCTGCGTATGCCCACTCACTCGTCCAACGGCTCTATTGAAAATCCTTATCCGATCATCCAATGCTATAAGGGGCATTGCAAGTGTGAGGTAGGAAGTAACTATAGGTTGTGAAATTGAAGAGGTGGTAAGTAACAGGTACTAACATGAAATAGAAATGGGGATCTCCTAGCAATTCTGGTTGTATTCATTCATCAATTGTCTTCTCGTTGGTCACTGGGTGAAGTCCTCCCGACAAGATCAATAGTGCCTGCTGCTACGACTAAGCATCATTCCTATTTGAAGCAATAGGTTGGGGCATCATCAGTAAGCAGGTTGAGGGAGTACAGTTGGTAAAGAAAACATGGAACAGTTAATGAAAGGGAAGGTAAGGTATGAAGTTGCTTGTCCGCATCGGGGTGTGTATGCACACTCGACCAACGAGAGAGGATTTTCTCTCTTCATTTGTTTTATTATGTATATAATATCTCAACGTTATTTACCTTCTTTCTTCTTTCACGAACCTACTTACCCATGAGAAAAAGTCTTCCATCCACGAATTGAAACTTACATACCATTTTTAGTTATCGCGGAAATTACCCCAATACTGTTTATACTTGCTTACCCAATTAGGGATTTCATGGCGGGACGGAGGGAGTCAGGGACCCAGGTAGAGTGATGTTGTAGCCCACATAGTCTTTTGAGGGTCGGGTGGGATCATGCTTGACCTTTATTGTTTAGATACTTGAAAATACCTGCCGAGAAATGCAGTGGGAATGCCTTGGGTACAGTGCCTTTATTTTTTTCACTTCTTAGAGCTTCGTTCGCATTTAGTAGGGATGCCCTGACAAAAATCCAGCCAATAGATAATGATTTTAGAATACTTGATTTAGTAATCTCCATTGGGTGCGAACACTACACACTCCCTTTGGTCACTCTTTCACCTGCTAGAAATAGATAGATAGATCTTGTTAGGAGGTTTCTTATTATATGCTTTGGAAGCACTGCTACAATACCTTAGAACCGATGTCGTTGGATCCTGGGATGGGAATGCGAATAGGTTCATTAGACCTCACCTTGGTCAGTCAGACAAGCCACCTTTCTTTTAGTTCTTTATATGGACAGCCCTAGCTACATATGGTGGGTGGTCCTTACAAGGCACTGATAGAATTGAATAGGAGCCACAGATTGGGTCCCGGGATCTTGGATCATTGAATCCCAAGAGGAATCGATGCGCACGTGTACTTTAACCATTGTATTTTCTACAGAGGAAGAAGTAATAATAATAATGTAGATAATAAAATTAGCTATGTTCATGGGGATATTGGGAATCAAATATGTGTATCATGGAAGAATTAAGTGTACTTGTGTATCATCCACATTCTGTGTGATCACGAGTCTCAAGCGGTAGCGATCCTAATGGCGCATGGTGAAGTATCATCAAGCGGTAGCGATCCTTCCTCATAATGGGGGCAAGCGATAGCGATCATAATCATGGGGGCGTATGATCGAGGGCGTTCATCAGGAGCAACCACCTTGCATGCGGGGGATCCAAAACTTGGCCTTTCATACTGACCAGCCATTGAGTAGCTTCATCTCACCTCCCTCATCGAAGTAACATAATACATAATCTAGTAGCACAATCATCGAGTAACCTCATCCATGCATCGTACCTAATCGTAGCTCAACGTGTAAGCTAATCTCACCTCGAACGTGTAACCTCAGTTTTGTAACCTCATTTGACTCACTAACTGGGCACGTGGTATTGAGGGTAACAACACACTTAGAACCGCCTCCTTACTTCCTGTGCACGTCTAACTGGTAATGGTGTATCTAGAACGGCTAACGCACATATAACACCTCCTCCTTCTTGGGCATGGGGGATTGAAAATTGGTGGGGACTAAAAGCATCCTGGGCACGTACAACTATTCATGTATAACTGGGCATGGGATATGTAAACAGGTGGGCACTAACTCCTTCCAGGTAACGTATAACTAGGCACGACCCCTTCCTTCCTGGCTTCCTGCTAATGTGTTATTGTAAACTGTTGGTAACTGAAAACAACCTGGGCATGTAATAATTTTTCACAAAGGCCTATTGATCCTATGGGGCACGTATAACTGGGCACAAACACCTACTGACTGGTCCGAGGGCATCTGGGTAACTCCTTCCCTTCTATCATCAATAACTCCCGGTAAGTCCTCCTTCCTGTCTATCAGCACCTCTTGTGGATCTACACTTGGCATCGAGTACACGCATCAAGAGAATAACAACCATTCATTGAGTACAATCATCAACACCTGGATCAACTAGCGTATATTGAAAATGAATGTTTCTTGGCTGACCGGCTTTCAAGACCTCTTGGCTCTGAGCCTCTTTACAATACAAGGATTGGGCTATCGAAAATTCCTTTCTGCCTATCTATGATGGTTATGCGAAGTGGATAGGTAAGCGGTAGAGGTTAGATTTGTAGGTTCAATGTATGGTTACTATGATCTAGTTCTCCTATTGATTTCTCCCAGCTAGTCCTCATTTGTCAATCCGTCCTCCGTTGGATTTCCCATTCTGTTTATTATCTATTGGCAATCGAATCAATATCTATCTCTCTGGCCCAACGCAACCTAGCCCAGTTGAGCTTGGGAGCCCATTTGAGGGGCCAAGCTAAGTAGCCAAGTATCCCAGTCGAGTAGCCCCGTCCGTCCAACCAATGAATCCATCCCACGAATGAGAAGAACCTTTATGAAATGATAATCTTCAGTAAGAAAGAATCACGTTGATTACCTACAATGAGAATACTATCGTACCCAATAAAAACGGGATCTATCTAAATATAAATAGCGAAATGAGAGGATGTGGCAGCACGCTCGACCACCGAGAGAGGTGGAGGGCAAGATCAATCATCACTCGTTGCTCCAGTACATCTCGGTTATCAGTTGTTAATGAATGGATCGATATCTCTTTCCTACTTATATATATTGTGGGCTTCTTGAGCTTGCTAGCTATATGTTTCTATTTTTTGGGGGCGTTATACACCAGATGAAGAAATAATTTGTGTATGATGTGGCGGGGTTGAAAACTGATACCTTGCTTCATGATATCTCGATCTTGTTGTTAATATATCCCTGATATTTTCATCTTGATCCTACCTGCCTGAGAGATGAATTGGATACCTGTACTTCTCTATAGCCCAGATATCGACACGAACGGATCTCGATTTTTTCCAACTAGGGAGACAATGAAACTTTACGACTTCATTTATGCCTAGCTAGCCCCGTGATTATAGAACGTTACAATAAACAATATAACCCAACGATTATATGAGATCAACTAACCCAACGAGATTATGCTTCAACCAACTAACCAAACCCACAATCCTTTGAACTGGCTATCTTACTACTTCGACCTTACTGCTAGAACACCCTTACCTTCATTACACACCCCCATTTCCCCCGTAACGATGACACTGCAAGCATATTGCTTTCCACCCGAAAAAATGATCCTACCTGGTAACCCGAGCAATGCACCTTTTATCCCCCTCAATGCTATGGAGTGGGTCACATCGACCCCATACCATAATCTAGTTTACCCTAGTCCGAACCATATTTTCATTTATATACGTAATTTTGGAATTGCTCAATTTAGCATTATTCTTGACAGCCATAACTGAAGCAGAGGTTTTCAAGTACTGAAGCATAGATGCTAAAACTACCTGAAGGAAGGAGTCTCTTTATACAACTAACACACACACTGAAGCTAAGGGCATAAAGCACTTAGGTTTAGATCCTGGAACTCCCTCTATCTACTGCCAGCTAGAACGGAAGAGACATGAGGCTGGATTATTAGCCAAGGAAAGACACTCTGAGTCGCATGCTCCTCCAGGGATGGTCCTAAGAGGCAAGGGAGGTGTTATCACTCCACAAATTTTCAAAATTTGATGCTTGAAAATCAGCCATAATACTCCTTCAAATTCCTTAGTTTGCAAAATATCATAAAATGATGAATTTTATGGTGTATTTCACTTTTTTAATATTATGTTAAGGTCTTAGAAATGAGTCCAAGTCACATCAGAGGAGTATGTTTTGAGCTGACAGTTGGAAATGACCACAAGTCCGAAATTTTTCCATTTGTTACCAAACTGTCTAAGTCCGCAACGAATATAGCAGGAAATTAACATGATTTGCTACGGAAACACCTAATAATTTTGTAGCAAATCTGACCCTTGTCAAATGAAATGTGCTATGAAATCTTTGCCAATATTTAACGGTTTGAATAATAATGATGAATGATTTAGTGTTGCAAGGACCTACTGCCAAATTTAAACCATCATTTTAAAAGCTTTCCATGTCAGTCATCATTTGTTTATACATCCTCTCATTCCACTCTCATACTTTCTGTTTTATCTTTCCGAACTCATCATTTGCTGCTAAAGCATCTCTCTGTCAGGAAGCTACCCTGTAAAAACCCTTGTTAATTGTATCGATCTTATCCCATTTTATTTTCTCTCTATTATCAAGTGTTCTATCTTGAACAGGTGTAAAGAGGTAAGGTAAGCCACTGTTTCATCACACTGGGAATGGCTACAACTACACCCAAGAAATCTTACAAAGGAGGTATACCATTCTACTATGAACCTACAGCTCCAGACTTGGTTTTAAAAAATGAATATTTCACAGAGTTATTTACAAAGGCGGGATGCATCGAATTCATTCAGAAATTGCAAGGGCATCATCCACAGGTTTCACGAGATTTTGTGGCCAATTTCATAGGAACATTTACAAAGGTAGGTTGTCTCCATGTCCCAATTTCACCGGATAGTATCTCTAAAGTAATAGGGATTCCCAGGGTTGGAGAGGAGTGGTTTAAAGCCACCAAATTTGACTTGAAAATTTGTGATGAATATTTGAAACCAGAACATGCAGGAATCAAAATGATTGAAGGAATTCCTAGGAGCTATCTTAAAGATGAATTTTCTAAGCTGCTAACAGTCATACAAAAGTATTTTACATGTGAAGGGAGTTTTTAAATCATATATATGTATTATTCCAAATTATTGATTCATTTTACAGGGAAGAAACTCATATATATCCCATTCTATCTCTTTATAAGTCTTGGGAATATGGCAGACAAGGTACAAGGAAAGACTGAAAGGTATGAAACTTCCATTTTCCACCATGTTTAGATGAAGTTGCTAGTTTTGGAGGAATTAAAAAAACTAAACAGAGACTGGGCATCATTTCTGTTCATGAATGGATATGAACTAGATGTCTTATCTCCAAGAAAAGCTTACAAGCTTAAAACTTCTCCTTCCAAGCAAGAAATGGGTTTCAATGCTACTGCAGAATTAGAAGGAAATCAACATGAAGGTTTAAAGGTTTCAGATAAAGACTTGGTGGAACAAACTGAGTTAGTCTAGGACATATCACTACTTCCAGCAACTAGAACTAGAAAGAGGACTATCAAGCATGCTACAGATAGTAAGAATAAATCTAAAGCCAAGAGAGTTAAAGGAAATGTTGAAGGAGATGTTAAAGATAAGGGCAAACTTGAAGACCTTCTACAGGCCATTGACAATGCAGAATCCCCTGTAGTAAAATCAGCTAAAGAGAAGACATATAAATTGAAAGGTAAGGTACTTATTATTAAAAAATTATATTTCTCCTTAGATGATTCAACTTTTATCTTCAAACCTCGAAAACCTCATACCAAGTCACAAATGTCAGAAATTGTTACTATTGGTGAAATTAATAAGAGATATGATAAAGGAATGGGAGAAATAGAAAAAGAAGTTATTGTCATATCACCTATTGAGACAGAATCTATCAAGGATAATAAGACAGATAAAACTACATATATGACTCAAGAAAAACTTAAGATAGGTTCTTCTAAAGGAAAGGACAAGGTTATAAAGAAGACTGAAAAAGAGGTTTTGATAGAACAATTGAAAATTGTCAAAGATGAATTGGATAAAACTAAGAAAGAGTTGGAGAGATATAAGAAAGACAGAGAGATGATAGATGAAGTAGAAAAGAAAGTGACTGAACAAGTTGTTCATTTTGAGACTTCTATTGCAAAAGCCAAGAATCTGTTGAAAAGGACACAGCCTTTGCGCAACATAGTGTCACATACAAGAAAGAGGAATTGGTGCCTACAAGCAGAGAAGAGAAACCTACAAAGGCAAGTGAAATAATTAAAAAAGGAAATGGAACTGATGAGAACAGAATTGGAGAAAAGAGACTTGGAAAGAAGAGATGTAAACAAAGCTACTTGAAAACACTGACATACAATAAGGTAACAATTAGATCAGCATATTTTTGTCTTGTATTGTCAAAAAAAATACCTATATTCATGTTCATATACTTTTTTAAGCTCAAATGCAAGTTTTATTGAACTACCTATGTATTAGGAAATTCTGCAGCAAGTGGCAAGCATGAAGGCCAGTTTTTGCTGCAGAATTTCTAAAAGTATCTTTTTGGTTTTGAGAAGAAAAAAATTGATGGAAGTAAGTAGTTTTAAAGGTCATGCTTATTTTTTTTTGGTCATATAACATCTTCCAAGGGTTAAAATCAGCAGAAGAATATTATATATCAACTTTTGGGATGTGATACGAAAATAGGTTGTTTTCGTAGCTCAAAAACAGAGTTTTAGCAGAGAAGATAGTTTTATGGAAAATAATGATAAGGCATGAAAAGGATCAAGCACGTGTAAGGTTACTCATCATCAGGTGTCAAAGAGTATCAGTTTTTTCCAAGTGGATACTTTAGTCAAAAGAAGAGTTTGAAGACAATAGTCCAACATGTGACATGTCATCAAGCTAACTTTTCCAAAATGATGGGAAAAGTTATTCCACGAAGCTGTCATGATATAAATTTTTTGTTAATGGGTAGCATGGTATAAAGTTAGGATTCCTCTCGAGGATGACTTGGATTAGTTTGTTTTGATTGTAATAATTAAGAGCTCTAGTCCTAGTAGGACTCTTACTCTTGTTTCGAATAGATGTCAGTCTTAGTCTCTAGAAGTTAGTCAACAGTTAGTTTTAAGTTTCAGTTTAAAGTTCAAAGGTCTAGCCACTTGGAATACTTGTTGTAAAGGCCAAGTGCTTATAAATAGTGTATACTTCGATGTAGAGGAGGTTGGAAGGGGAATCAGAACAACTACTTTTGTAAATTCTTTGAGTAGATTGATATATACAGAAACAAAGTGACTTTTTCTGAAGCTAAGATTCTTATTATACTTTAGTGAGCTTTATTTCTTCTCTCATATGTTTTACTTCCATATTTTTTATGCTTAATACTCAAAATTCATGGGAACATGCTCTGACTTCCTTTAAGTGTTGATTTATGGTGAATTGAGCTCTTTGGTCTTATCTTTGGATGTTTTTCTTCAATGTTTAAAGACTTATTACTCAGAATTCATGTTATTCATGCTCTGACTTCCTTTAGGTGTTAATATTTGATGAATCTATTCTAAATACTTTCTTTTCAGTACCTTGAGGTATCATTACTCAGAATTCATGCACACATGCTCTGACTTCCTTTGAACCTTAAGTTATTGAGACCTTTCTGAATGTACTACCTTTTTCATTGAAGTATATACAAGCCTTAGTTTTATAAGAAGAGCTATTTTGTTATATTATCCCTATCACTGACTCCATAGCCCAATGGTAACTTGTCTTCATCTTTCAACCTGCAAACATACAAAACCACAAACCATAGAGTTAGCCATCTATCTTTATACAAAATCAATAACCCTTGAGAGAGCCCTCTCAGACTGAGGAGGCTAAGCCTCAGCCAAAAGATTGGTTTGAAATAGTTACACTGAGGTAGTCTGATTAGTAGCCTGTCAGGGTCCTATTTTGGTGATAACAAGAGGGTTGACTTACCTTTAGCTTCTTGAACTGCCGGACTGATTACTGCTTGGTGGATTATGTGGTGGTCCATCAGAGCAACCTCATTGGATATGCTATCACACTTGCTTTATAAATGCCTTTGTTGCTATGGCACTTTGACTATACACCTTCAGGGCTAGCTATCCTTTTTAGCCCTACTTGAACACTTTAGGAATTAATGGCTATAAACCCCATCCCTTAGAAGCACCAGATGGATGGTGGGTTATTAGCCGAGGTATTAGTAGCATGATGCTCCTGCGGTAGCCTATAGGGTTGAACTTTCGCTGCTTGAACTGCCCCGGCCAGATAGAGTATAAACAGCTGGAACTTCAATCAGGGACATGTTCTGGGAATTGATTGCGAAGGCTGATAAGGAGAGGCTTTTTTTCCCTAATAGCCATTTCTGAGGAAGAGAGAGTAAGACGTGGTATATTTTCCAAATAAAATAAAGCATATCGAGCTTGTGGGATGGATGGGGAAAGTAGCTAATAAGAAGAGAAAACAAAAAGTTACACTATAGATCATTGGTACTTCACAAATTTCCATTTATGAAGAAAAGTAATACGTTCGTATATTGGGAATTATAACCACTTAATAATACCTGGATAGGGGAGGTGTTCCAGTGGATACCATTCCCCCAGGGTAAGTTAGTGATTGGGTACCAGTACTAAGGTAAGTACCATTAGTAGGTACCGTGGATAGGTTGTATCAGACCCAACCTTCTCTGAAAGCAAGCCAAGGGACCCTGATACGACTTTAGTGTTTCTGTCAACCTTAAACTAAAGCTTCAGGTGAGTGATTGAGGGAAGAAAATATATCTCAAGTCAGGTCAGGTCAGAATTTGGAAGGGAAAGATCCAGTGAAATAAAGAGCCAACAATTCTCACTTATGCGGGGCTCTCGAGGTTCAGAGGCGGCTCGCAAAGCTCAATGTAATCCCGCCTCTTCCTTGAGCTGCTAGGTTTAGTTTTAGGGAGTCGCCTAAGGGATCGGATAAGTTACGTAGTTTCAGGGATTCACCTAAGGGAATAGCTAAAGGCCTAAAGGGACACGTGTCAGCTTTAAGGAACATGTCAGGAGCTAATCCAACCTGGTTAGTTTGACTAGTGCCACTCAGTCTGGTGTGACTAGTGCCATTGCCAAATTAAATGCCTCAATAAACCAGCCTTGTTAGTGACTCGTACATCACTACCTTATCTCTATTTTAGTCCTAGTACCCGTGGAAAGACAACAATAGAAAAACCTGCACCCTTGAATTTGAGGTATCAGAAGGGAATGAGTTTCCCAATCTATAATTCTATGTGCCTGTGTAAAGACAGCTACCAACCTACATTCATTTTCTAGAGGCCTATGAAGGGAAAGAGCAACCCAATATAGCTATATACTATGTGCCAGTAGAAAGACTACAATCTGGGATCCACCTTAAAGTTCCAGTGCTTGTAGAAAGACAACTACCTGCGAATCACGTATTGTGCTATTCATATTTATTGCTACAGATTCTAAATGGAACATTCAACTAAAGCTTGTACGACTGTAAGTAGTTTCAAGGCTATCCCCCTAGATATCGAGGCTTTGAGGCTTCAATTGGGCTAATCGTTGCACAACTTCAATTGGTATAATCCTTGCACCTTTGATGTTGTTGTTGTTGCTCCTTGTTATGTTGGGTAATTGACTGAAGCTATAAGAGTGATATATGTATTTATCTTGTTCCTCTTGTCCTGGTTTCCGATCTCTAACTGGAGGATCTTACTAGACGTGCTTAGACTCCTTGCTCTGGCTATCAAATTGGAGGAGATGGTCCAACCAACTGCTTCATAAAAAATTTTCATTAATTTAAGGTGAAAACTAGCTTTGTAACTGGAAGAAATGAGGTCTCTTTATCCCAGATGCCTATAATGGGTCTCGATCTCGCTTTTGAATGGGCTATCTAACCTTCACTACTTGTTCCCCTGGGCCTTTGGTCTTCACGTTTCTCTCCCTCCTACTAAAGGATTCGCAACTCCGTACTTCGCCCTCTCTATGGTCTAAGAGTCACTTACCATACCTAACCTTGTTATTATTCATTGATCAACCTTCCTCTATTATGTAGCTTTTCTTATGAGCCTTTTCGTTCTAACTGTATATAATCAGTTGGTTCTCTGGAGGTCATAATAAGCACACTTTTTATTTATAATATATCATTCAGGGGTCGGAAGTGGTCGGATAACGCTCACTTTAGGCCTTATAAGCCGCATTGATATAAAGCCAACAATTCATATGAAGCTTAGGCATTCCTTCCAGCCAGTCAAAAGACAGAGGGTTGGTCCCATTCATCCATACCTGCTCTACGGGTTTTCATAAATCAATTCTACGACCATGTTCCAAGTAATCGAACATCACTTTTTGACCTATTTGGTATAGAGCAGTTAGTTTTTTAGGGAGATAGCTTGAAAAGACCCAGATTTCATGCTATGCGGATGAGGCAGTTCTAGAGCAGTTATGGAGGGATAGCTACTTTTTCCCCCCCTCGTCACCTTAGCAGTAGGGATCTATTCCATGGTGTCTTCCCTTAAGGAATGTTCTATGACTGGTCCCATCTAAATAGCAGGAGTTAAGGTTATTTCCCCACCATATTATTATCTACCCACCTCCTTATCTTTCTTAGAGTCCTTTATAGATCTTTCAGCCAACCTTTCAGACGGATATAGAAGAGCTACTTTGAGGGAGGGAGATAGGCTGATCAAAGGCCTGGCGGGTGAGGGTGGTTTAAAAAATGAAATCTAGAGTTGACAGGTTGATAATAACTCTACGGACCTTGCCAACTGGTAAGGAAAGACCTACCTATTTGTACAGTTCAAGGACATAAAAATTGAGGAAGTCAATACCCATTCTACCCACCTTCTACAAGTTCTACCCATGCCTAGTAAGTCCCAAGGGTTGGTCCCGTCCTTACCCACTCTAAGGTAAGGGTTTCTCAAACTGATTCTACAACCATTTTTTAAGCAATGGAATCGACCTTTACTCCCTAAAAGGTAAGGGAGTGGTGGGCGATCAGTCATCAAAAAATACTTAGCATTTTTATTAACATATTGACCTCCCTCGCCAAATTGGGGAAGGAAGCGAGCGAAGGAAGGCACCCATAGAGATAGAGTCAAGAGGAGATTCAGAAGTTCCAAGTCCAGTCATAGATCGAGATGCTTAACCACTAGCAAAGGCAGAACCAAGGGTAGCAATAGAGTATCTAGTTTATTATGCCCTTGATTAAGCAGAAGTTGATTTGACAGAGCCAGTAGATCATCCAACAGTTGATTCAACAGCTTCTTCAGATGCTTATTCAGATCTATATAAGATGCTATAAGAAGCAAAGCCAGGTGCAGATCTATACGCAGTTGTTCTATCTAGGGATAGTCCATAAACTGCTACAGGTGGTGCTGGTTATGCTTCTGGTTCAAATGCTACTGATTTTGTTGGTGCTTTCTTCGCTGGCTATGGGCCTAGATCTCGCTCATGAAGGTAAGAATCTGGACCACGAGTATCTGAATCATAATCTCTCTTATGAGGGTATAACTCTATAAAGTAATAATCCCTATCATGATCAAGAACATTAGAATCTTACTCTCTAGAAATGGATGCTGCTGGATCTACCACATATGGATTTTCTTCTGCGACCTTTGTCTATGCCCTTGTCTTTGCTGCCTCCCCCTACTAGCCGTATGCGGGACCTATGATATTCACTATAAAGCACATATCGACTCGCTCGGCATCCCTCCACTGACGTCCCGACCACCCATGGGTTTTTCACCCCGAAGCCATCCCGACCGAGTTAGCAACCTCTAGATCTTTTTCTAGACCTTATATAGAATAAATTATAAGTAGATCTATATATTATATAGATATATCTCTATATATAGATTATGAGATTATGACTTAAATTAGAATACACGGGGAGGAAAGGTCTTATAAGGCAGTATCTGTCTCTTGTCCTCTCCCGCTATCGAGTCATTGCGTAATTACGTATATAATATTCGCCTCACTCTGCTAAGCGTATTAATTTTCATTTAACTATATGAAATTATTTTAATTATTTTAAAAACTATATAAAAACAATATATTAATAATTAAGAAAAGAATTAAAAAAAATTCAAATTAAAAAAAAAAAGAAAATGAAAAAAAAAAAAGAAAAAAAAAAGAAGAAGAAAAAAAGTGAAAATATAAAATAGTTCTTCATTAGGAAGAGGAAAATATTAGTTTCATAACATATTGATATGAAACAGATACTATGACATTCCATTCCTAAGATAGAAAATGAATTGTCATGGATTAGGAAGAGGAATTGTCATTAATGATATATTATATTTAAGAGTAATATATATATATATATATATATATATATATATATATATATATATATATATATATATATATATATATATATATATATATTCATTTATTCATCACATATTGATATGAAACAAATACTATAACATTCCATTCTTAAGATGGAAAATGAATTGTCATGGATTACGAAGAGGAATTGTCATTAATAATATATTATATTTAAGAGTAAAATATACAATTTATATATATATAGGGTAAGATGTTAAATATATAAATTAAGAGAAAAAATTTCCCTAAACTAATTTTTTTTTAAATTAAATAAACTTCATAAAAAATTACATTCCTAGAAATTTGAATCTTTTAATATACAATAATTTTGAAATTAAGATAAATTTAAATTAATTTAATTTTAAAATTTGTATACATTTTATTCCAGAGTTAAGTTTATTAACTTAAATTATTATATATTAAATATTAATAAAATATTTAATATTATATAAAAGAAAAAGAAAAAATATTAATAAAATATTTAAAATTATATAAAAAATATAATTAATTAGTATGCCTTGTTTTTTTAATTTTTATATTATTTATAAAATCATTTTAAATTATTAAATGAAATTATCACTGAAGGCCATATATTTCAAATTAAATTTGAGCCAAGTGATATGAATATTTTGTGACCGAACATTAACCAAAACCACAAAAACAAAAAGATAAACAAATTTCTAAACTATAAATTAAAATTTATTATATAATTTAATTTTATAGTTCATAAATATTTATAAATTCATAAAATAATTTAAAATTATTAATTATAAATAAAATTTTAATTTATTTATGGATTATTTCATTTTATTTATAATAACTTAAATAATTAAAATAACTTATTAATAAACTAAATCATAAGAAATTTTTCGGTAATAATCACATTACAATGAATAATTACATTACATTGTTCATTGTAATGTGATTATTACCTGAAAATTTCTTCATAATTTAACGATGGATCATAAAAACCAAAAATCTATAAATACTAAATCAAATTAAATATTATATATTTATTATTAAATATTAATTTTTTATATAATATTACAATTAAAATTGCTTATTAATTTAAATAATAAATTTAATAAAATGAAATATTATATAATTATTATATAGTATTATATATTTAATATTAAGATTAGAATTTGAAAGTATTTTTACATAAATTAAAATTAACATGTTAATTTTGTAATTATATATATATATATATATATATATATATATATATATATTAATTTTGTTTTTATATATTTCAATTTAAATAGAATGTATATTTTTTTACATAGTGGCTTCTGCCCAGCTGAGTCACGAAAATGTCCAAGTGGACAACACAAGTTGGTCGACAAAAGTCAAAGTAAATATATTTGTGGAATATCACTAACCGCTTCGGAATAAATTTGAATACCCAACACAAAGTCTTACATCACATATGATTTGGACGTTCATTACCTCATTACAGTTCATTTAAAACTAAGGTTTAATATTTGAAAAAAATAAAATAAATTTTGATTTTTTTTTATCGAAAAGATAATGCTCCATTACCATCCTTATATGTCACTTAGTAGTGATATATTGGGAATATAGCAATTAATTAACTATTTCATTGTTATTAGTTTACTTTTTACCTATATCATATTTTAATAAATATCGTTATATTATAAAGCAGTTTAGAGATTTTAGATATTTTTATTACAAATATTATAATAAAAAATTATGATTAAATTTAATGAGTTACTTGTAATTATAAATGAGGTTTTTTCATAATTTATATTATTAAAATGTATTTTAGTTATATATTCAACTTTCAACATTAATATTTAAATATTGCTATTTTTGTTATTAAAATGGTTTATTTTGCTTGCATTAACATTAATGACATCAATGACATCAATGAGGTTGTTTATTTAAAAATAGGGTTTTAAAATTTTAATTTAGTTATCAATAATTATTATATAGATAGTAGTTAGTCAACTTTCTCTAAATATTATGGAATATTCTTAGTAGTGTACATAAATTAAAGGATGGCATTTCTCTATGTCTTTTTAATTAATTGATTAATTTAAAAAATGTTAAATAAATTAAATTATAGTTTTTTAGGCATCTGGTGTTAATAAGCCATGGTATTGGAACAAGAATTATTATTATTATCAATTTAAAATCAAGTTATATTTTAATTAGTTTTATGATGATTTTTTATTTATTTATTTTAGTAAAATTAGACTTATTATGAAATAAGTATTTTAATATTATTATAGATGAGATAATGATATAACATTCATTGATAGTATTTTCATAGTAGTTACATAAATTGAGATTTACTTTCAAAAATATTATATTATATTTATTTATTTAATTAAATTAATTAAAAGAAAAGTAATATAAACAAATAAATTATAATTTAAAAAAAATAATATAAACAAATATCATATAAAATAAGTTATGATTTTTTTAAACATATAATATTGATAGATCATAAAATTAGTTAATATTATTGTAAAATCCCCAACTTAATAACAATGTTATGAAAAAAAGACGTGAATAGTTGGTATATCCAGTCTTGCTCGAAACGAATGAAAGGTCGCTTCCTCACTCACACAGATGCAAAAATTTCACTGACGTATTTCCTTGGGCTATGTAGCCCTCCATGTGTGATCTGTAATGTGAGAACTTCTTATTTCTAATACAAAGATGGACTGTAGGGGCATTTATCAGATATGTCACCTTTAAAGAAAGGATGAGATCCTGAAGCTTTCTGGCCCTTTACAGACTTTGCCTAAAGAAATAATAGAAGTAATCACTAATGATCTGATAATGAAACTACTTTTTTGCTGGTGCAAGGTATTCATTATCCAATAATTTATGTGTGAAAACTATTTAATGTGTTTTGCAATTGGAAAAAAAATCTTTTGGTGAATTTATGAGTCTTTTGTGTATAGGAGGCTTATTTCATTTTACTGTTTAACATCTTTAACTCTGATAAAAAATAGAAAATAAATCACATAATATAACACAGCATGTGATGAGTCAGTTCACCCCTCCTGGGCTACATCTATCGGGTCCAAGACCCCCAAATGGGCATGTCCTTGCTCTTATTATGCACAAATTTGTTAATACAGTGATCAGAAAGCCTAAAAAGGAAAAAAAAAGCTCTGAAAATGAGTTCATAGCACAGAAAATAGTAAATATAGGCTTTTGTTTCACCTCCAAAGGTTAACCATAGCCCAATACAACTCCAACACTCCCTAGGCCCCGATGGCTCTCCAAGCCTCTCTGCTGAAAAAGTACCTGAAGATGATCTATGTTGCCTCTGAAACCTATACCATTGGCTCTGGAATGCTCAAATTACCCAAAATAGACTCTTGGTTCACCTCAAATGGTTAAGCATAGCTCAGCACAGCTTCAAACCCAAAATTGCCCTAGTGGCTCCAAAAGCTTCTCCGAAGCTAAACATGTTGAAGATAAGCTCCAATAGCTTTGAAACCTATCTCAATGGCTTCAAAATGCTAAGAAGACCCAAAATCAAGAAAAAATCGCTCCAAAAGGACTCTCCTAGTAAGAGTTATGTCCAACTGAAGTTTTGCCCAGTTTGCCCTAGAAAAACTCCACCAAATTTGGTGGAACAACAGTTAGCTCCACTAATTAAGGGGCGGCGCCATATTTGGGTGGG
Organism: Pinus albicaulis; assembly: GCA_034641835.2. Classification (NCBI taxonomy): domain Eukaryota; kingdom Viridiplantae; phylum Streptophyta; class Pinopsida; order Pinales; family Pinaceae; genus Pinus; species Pinus albicaulis. The sequence continues at coordinate 1,011,935,915 of CM076577.1, read as the reverse complement.
CTCCATTGTTTAAACTACGCGGTTAATTGAAACATTTATTGTATGTGAGGACGTGGCCACATGCGGAGGCTAGCGCCTTAACTGTTGGGGTGGACGGTTAATACAATCGTGGCATTTAACTTTGCAACAGAATTTCCGCCGTCATGTGAACATTCCACGGCATTAAACTGTTGACATGGCGAATTTTTACTGAATGAGCCATGCACTTGTGCCGAATCCCGACCAAGTTTTCTCGCCATAAAAATCTACCATTCTAAAACCAACATTGACCCATGTTGAACTGTGTGCCCTCTTTCCTTGCATGCCTTTCCATCTCATGGACTCTTCCACTGTTTTTCACTGACACTTCGTCATCTGCACCGATCGACACCAAAGGTACCTTGTGCAACATAATGTCATATTCTTTCAAAGACGAACTGTTATCATACTGAGACATATCATTATCAATATCATGAAAAGGTAAACGTACAACATCTTGTCATTTCAACATCAACAAAGTCAGATTTTGACTTGTATTAACTAGCCTTTTCAATTGACCTGCATGGACTAAAGAAGATTCTAGCTTCTTCTTATGTGCTCTCACAATGTACTCTTTTCCATCCTTGAAAAAGTGATACTTATTCTCATGGCGATAGAATATTGTCTTTCTGTCATATAAATATGGACTACCCAACACAACAGTCGTTATGTCAAGAAGTACTACATCCAATTCAACCCAATCAACATAATGAGTTGTTATGACGAAGCACAAGATGCACTTCTTTGAGACTTGTAAGTTTGCATCCTTGCATATCCACCCAAGTGGATAAGACTTTGGATGTGGAATTGTCTCAAGTTTTAGTTGTTTGACCAAGTCTTCTGAAATGAGATTAGCTTGAGACCCACTATCAAAAAGTGTGTCTATCTTTGTGTGGTTTGAGATTATCCTCACATGAAATAGCTCTATCCTACTATTTTCATCTTGAGTTTCTTTGTGACAGTTTAATGAGCTAGAACTGGGATTAGATTCTTGTACAACCTCTTTCCCTTTGATGTTATTTAATACCATGGAGATAATTTTTGTCTCATCACCTGATTCTGACCCTAAGTCCTGTTCAACAGTTGCTACCGTTTTCCTCTTTTCTTTGGTCTTATCTTTGTTTTTATATTCTCTGGTTTCAGCATAGGATGAAGCTTCCAACAGTGGTCTTCATCATGGTTTGTTTTTTAACAGTTTTTGCAAAAGAATTTACTTTTTTCATTTCTGGAATTTGCAACCCTTTTTCTTCCTTTTCTTTTAAAATCACTATCCTCATTCAGGGCATAAAATGTGTTTTTCCCTCTAGCCTCTAAAAGCATAGCTTGTACAAAAACTTCGTCTAGACTAGTAGGATTAAACATAAGAATAGTGTGTTGAAGGTAACTGTGTAAACCACCTATGTACTTTAACAAAGTGTCTTGGCTTTTTAAATCTACCCCAAGTAAGAGTGCTCTTCTCCTAAATTCCTGGGTATAGTCTTGCACATTCTGTCCCTTAAGCTGTCTAAAGTTTTGCTAGTTCATTATAGCCTTCTGAAGGTGAGGAAGAGGATAAAATTGCTTCTGGATTGCAGTAATAAACTCAGTCCATGATAAAGAAATCTTAACATGTTTCTTGATTTCCTCCCTGGTCTTGGCTTCCCACCATATCAAAGCTGCTCCTTCCATCCTTAATGGGGCTAGCTGAATTTTAGTGTCATCATCATGGAGATTTTGAATCCTTAAATAGACCTTCAGTTGTCTAATCCAATTATCTAATTTATCTACATTAACATCACCATTAAACATTGGCTATTCAAATTTGACATCAAGCTTTAAAAAATGATTTTTACCAGTTGTTTTTGACTTATGTGACTGATTTACTGAAGTTGAAGAGGATGTCGATGGAGATGAAGGATCACCATTTACTCCATTCCATTTTTTAGACTTATCATTGTCCTTATTTCCTCCTGAAGAATCTCCTTCTTCTTTTTTGTTTTTAGATCCTTCTCCAGCAATCCTATCATTTGTTTCTTGATAGAGGATCCTTACCATTTATGTCATATCCAAGAAAGCTTTTCGAAAAACCCTTTCTTCTTCCTTGGGATCCATCTCTTCATGAGCTTCACCTTCTCTTGAAGACATGCTTGTAGCTGCTTCTAGGGCTCTTGGAGGTGGTTCTCTGACCTTTCTTGGTTGTGGATTAGTTTGTACACTAACCAATTTTCCTTCACCTCTCTTGAGTTTTAACCTAGTAAGCATCAAAACTTGCAAACAAAAGACTTAATCTTTGCACACAACACATGTTGAGTAAAAAATATAGCTCAAAACCATAAGCTCAACCTGGCTCTAATACCAATCTGATCTGTAATGTGAGAACTTCTTATTTCTAATAAAGAGATGGATTGTAGGGGCATTTACCAGATATGTCACCTTTAAAGAAAGGATGAGATCCTGAAGCTTTCTGGCCCTTTACAGACTCTGCCTAAAGAAATAATAGAAGTAATCACTAATGATATGATAATGAAACTACTTGTTTATTGGTGCAAGGTATTCATTATCCAATGACTTATGTGTGCAAACTGTTTAATGTATTTTGCAATTGGAACAAAATTCTTTTGGTGAATTTATGAGTCTTTTATGTATAGGAGGCTTATTTCATTTTACTATTTAATATCTTTAACTCTGATAAAACACAAAAAATAAATCACATAATATAACACAGCATATGATGAGGCAGTTCACCCCTCCTGGGCTACATCTGTCGGGTCCAAGGCCCCCAAATGGGCATGTCCTTGCTCTTATTATGCTCAAATTTGTTAATACAATGATCAGAAAGCCTAAATAGGAAAAAAAGTTGTGAAAATGAGTTTAGAGCATAGAAAAAAGTAAATATAGGCTTTTGTTTCACCTCCAAAGGTTAACCATAGCCTAATATAGCTCCAACACTCCCTAGGCCCTAATGGATCTCCAAGTTTCTCTGCTGAAAAAGTACTTGAAGATGGTCTTTGTTGCCTTTTCAACCTGCACCATTGGCTCTGGAATGCTCAAATTACCCACAATAGACTCTTGGTTCACATCAAATGGTTAACCATAGCTCAGCACAACTTCAAACCCAAAATGGCCCTAGTGGCTCAAAAAGCTTATCCGAAGCTAAACAGGATGAAGATCAGCTCCAATGGCTCTGAAACATGTCTCAATGGCTTCAAAATTCTAAGAAGACCCAAAATCAAAAAAAAAATTGCTCCAAAAGGAATCTCCTAGCAAAAGTCATGTCCAACTGAAGTTTTGCCCAATTTTCCCTAGAAAAACTCCACCAAATTTGGTGGAACTGCAGTTAGCTCCACTAATTAAGGGGCAGCGCCATATTTGGGCGGACTCCACCATTTAAACTGTGTTTAACTAAAACATTTATTGTATGAGAGTACATGGCCACATGCGGAGGTTAGCGCCTTGACTGTCGGGGTGGACGGTTAATACAACCGTGGCATTTAACTTCGCAATGGAATTCCTGCCATCATGTGAACATTCCATGACATTAAACTAACCACAAATATTGTGGACCGTTGCATATAGGCTTTTGGTTCCAAGCGCTTGGTTTCATCGGAGAGGGGGCTGGCCCCCTTTCAGCCCGCCCTTACATATTTCAAACTTTATATATGTGTATGGTCTATAGAATAATAGGAACCACATGCGGGCGAGTTGGTTGGGCCCGTGGGCTGGTGGCTAACTGACCCGCGATCGACTCTGTTCAGCCCATATAAAAATTTTAAGCCATAAACTTTGGATTCTTGGGGCCACGTGGCGGCCTCTGGATTGGCCACGTGGTGCCCACTCATTGGTTCGCCTGAAATATTCTGCAGAATATTTTGTGCAATATTCTATGGAATATTCCCAAAATATTCTCTGGAATATTCTCTTTTTAATATTTTTTTAATCCAAAGTCAAACTCAGTCAAATTGGACTTTTTACTTGAAATTGAGAAACTTCAAAGTTGAATATCTTCCTCATACAGCATTGGATTTTAGTGTCGTTCACGGCTACAGGATCGTATCGCCGAGGCCTATCCGGCCGCTCAGGTTCTAACTAATTTGGAGCAATTCCAATTTTGAGCATTTTATCCAATAGGACATGATCATCTGATCAATGTGGCGGCAGAAATGCATCAACCAATTAATCTGGTACAATTCATTTAAAACTATAGTTTAACATCTCAAAAATATAAAATAAATTTTAAATTTTTTTTTTTTCAATTTATTTATTTATTTATTATGGACAGGACAATCCTCCACCACCATCCCTATATGTCACTTAGTTGTGATATAATAGGAATATAGTAATCAATGTACTATTTCATTGTTATTAGTTTACCTTTTAGCCATATCGAATTTCAAGTTAACCATATATATAATTTTAATAGGGATGTTTATGCTATAAAGATGGTAAGATATTTTAGAAACTTTTATCATAAATATTATATTTATGATTATGTTTTAATAAAAATAATATTGTTTGTTTTTATCATTTAATGAAAAGTTGTGATTAAATTCATTAAGTTACTTGTACTTATAAATGAGTTTTTGCTATTACGTGCATTATTAAAATGTATCTTATCTATATATTCAACTTCCAACCATAACATTTTAATGTTAAAATGTACCTTATCTATATCCTCAAATTCCAACCTTAACATTTTAATGTTTCCTAACTTTGTTATCACACTGGTCTATCTTGCTTGCATCAACATCAATAGGGTTGTCTATTTAAGAATAAGGTTTCAGAGTTTTAATTTAACCATCAATAATTATTATGTGGATAGTAATGATTCAACCTCCATTAAATATTTTAGAATATTCTTAGTAGTGTACAAAAATCAAAGGATAACATTTCTCTACAAAGTAGCTATGTCCTATTAATTAATTCATTAATTTTAAAAAAATTCATATGAAGTGAATTATGGTTTTTTGGACAAGTGATATTAATAAACCATGGTATTAACATATGGTATTAGAACAAGTGTTATTATTATTATTAATTTAAATTCAAGTTATATTTAATTAGTTATTTAAATTTTTTTAGCAATGCGAGACTTATTATGAAGAAAGTATTTCAATATTTACTATGGATGAAGAGATGTTGATATAACATCCATTGATAGTATAACCAAGTCTATTTATTGGGAGAGAGGGGCATTCTATTGTAAGAAGGAGACATGTAAGTTTGTAAGTTTGTCCCTTCATCCTACAAATAAAAATAGAAAAAAATAATGCCGACCTAAAAAAATGAAAATAACCATATAGATAAAAATATACAATACAATTATCTCATGCATTTAATTATTCTTTTATCATAAAAGTGAATTTGACTGGATGTAAATTTATCTTCAACATATTTTTTTATCACATTAAAATTCCAAATTGGGTAAAATTTTAAACATTTTTACTCTTTACTAAAACCAATATCATTTCCTAAATCAATGTAAAAGGTTAATTCAACAAACAAAAAATGGAAAATCTTGCTCCAAAATATTTTTTTTGTAAGTCAAATTTCTATTCATTCATCAAAAAAGAAGTACATCAATTTCAAAATGTAATTAGTCTCACCCTGTCAAGTTTTGTTGACAAATATGATCATCATATGATAGAAGAATAAAAGGACAACTAGGGATAGAGTCCACAACTTAGCAGGCCAAAGGCACTAGAAAACATATAAAAAATGTAAAACACTTGTAACCATACTCAGTCATCTAAAGTAATAGAAGAAAGATTTTCTGGAGCAGTACCTGGAGGAGGAGGAGGATGAAAGGAGCATTGCACATCCTCTTCAAAGTGCGTCATCCATGACTCTAGCTTCTCAACCTTCTGTAATAGTGAATTATGACCGCGCCATAACACCACGACCAGTTACCATACATGACACTAGAAGTAATGAATCTTGTTCAATGTAGAAATTAGCCCTAGATGTTCTTTTTGTCGAACCCTCTCAGAGGTTTCTAGACGGTCCAGTATAGATTGGATCAAATCCTGACAATTATCTAGACAAAATTGGCATTCCACCATTTCTCCATGCCCATGTTGTCTTACTTTCACTCGACTACATGTTCCCCTTCGACATGTCCCCCCACCCTTCTTTGGAGTCTGCAAGGTGCTCCCCCCAAGACCAACCAACGAACCACCACGACCACTACGATCCCCAGAAGCTGCCTGACCCGCCCTTCCAGTGGTGTGACCACCTTGGCCAAAGCTTTGAAATACCTTTGCCGCCATTAACACCTGCAAGTGAGACCCTTTTCCACCCTTACTGAATGAAATTTTCTTAGTCGGGGGGGAGGGAACAAGCATTGTGTGGCTCCAAATGCATCCAAAAAATGCCATTTGAACTAGGACAAGGAGGAATGATTAGAAAATTACTAATCCACACCTGAATTATCATTGCATGGAAAATCCCCAACCACATCGGAAATGTGTTAACTCGTCTAACCAGCGAAGCTGCTAGACACCAAGAACCTAGTCCATCGGTGAAAAAATTAATCATCAATTTGCAGACCCCAACCTCTCTCAAACAAAACAATAAGCCCTCTGAGCAGACACCCCAACACCATGAAATACCTTTACAAAAGCATAACCCCAGGGGAGATTCATTCAAAAGATGAAACTTGCTACCTTGAAGACATAGACGAGAGCCAAAAGCTTTGATACCCAACCACCCACAAAAAATATTGTAGGTTGACCAATTACTATGCATCGAACCCTTATCCCACTCATAGAAGCCAAATATCACATGCAAGAAAATAAAGAAACCAATTGAGTAACCCTAATGTTGGGGAAGGGGAACCGACAATGGAAGCACCACCAGTCCCAGGCAAGATGCAAAATATAGAGGTTCATGTTGTTCTCCGAGCTCAAGCCTCGTCTAACAAACCACCACAATAACCAAATCCCATGCCATTCCAGAGGTGTGCCACCCTCCATATACCCTCGACTTTTGCATGCTCCCTCGCCCGTCGAGGATGATCGGAAATTCACATGCCCAGCATTAACGTATCCTGTACTAAGATCATCATGACAGGATGGGGAGGCCAGTCCTCGCACTGGCGATGAAGTGTTTGACATCTTTATCCACACGTAAGGTTTATTTTTGTGTTTCTCACACCCATCGGGGATGCCTCTTCCGAGGCCACGATCATTTTGAATTCCACGAGATGGTAATCTTGTGATATTGATGGCCATTCCCCTAGGAATTCGTAACCCTAGTGCTCACTACCTCAATTAGCTAGCTTTCCAACAACCTTGTTACCTTCATGATCCACATGTTCAGTGATTACATATTGAAAGGAGGGGAGCCAGGAGTTGATATGTTTTCCAATAAGCTCAAGTTTCCAAATTTTGATTACCTTGTCCATGGGGGACCCGTTTATTACTTCTCTAGTATGGAGATTACAATTTGGGAATCTCCCGTGACCTGCAGGTTTTCCAAACTCATTTTAATTGTAGCTTGCAGTCCCTTCTCCAAAGCCACAATTCAACCACATTATTAGTGGAACTACCACATGAGGCTACAAAAAAATTCACCACTTACCTGTTGTCATTTTGAATCACACCCCCTTGGCCTAATCGAAATGTCGATTGGAGGCAAAAATTTGCTAAAAATTCATAGTGCTCATAATTGATCCAAAGTAGAATGAATGGATATGTCTTATTTCCAAGAATCTGATGCACTTCGTTTCACTCAAAACAAAGCACATATGAGGAAGTTAAAGCATGTCGTTCGCTTGACCAAACAGGCGAATTTTCAAAAAAAAGGTCAAGCAGGGTCAAAGGGCTCACACTTTGGTCAAAATGGGAATTTCTCCAGCCCAATGGGAAGCTGACATGTGTCAGGTTGTGTTTGGTTGAATCTCCAGCCTCGTTGGTAGTTTTTTATTTGGTTTTGAATGAACCAATGGTATGTCGACATGTGGCTAGCCCGGAGGCTGCGACATTCCCCTCCAAAGGTCAAATTTGATTATGGTATGGTCAAATATAAATTTCATATTTGGTGGAAATATTTTATGTATTGGTTGAAGGGTGGGGGTTAGGGTCGAACCTACAACCTCCCCCGCACTAACCACAAGCCATACCATTAGACCACCACAAAAGTTCTTCTTAAACGTTGAACCCAACATATATTTACGTTTTAATAGTGGTTTGGGCAGAGGAAAAAAGGGGCCACCCCTGTAGGGCTAGCCCCTTACTACGGGACAACGCTCCAGAACCAGGCGGAGGGCTTAATCTTAATTGAAAATTTTAGCACTTAAACGAGGTTTAATCAACCTTAACCACATTTTATGAGCGTTAATCTGATCTAATTTAGATTTTTGTTAATTGTCAACTTAATGCGCTAAAAATCCATTAAATATGTTCTTACCTTAATTAATATCCAGTTTAAACACTAATTTCATATTAGCACTAATTTTCGGGTTCACTATTTGTGGCCCCACCTCCAGTTTTGGTCATGCTAACTAGAGTTTCCCCAGTTTTAATGTGGTTTCCTAGACCATATTTAATGAGGCATAACTGGAGAATTTTTCGACCAGCTTTGGCTCAGAAAAGTCATTCCTAGATGTTTTGGATGCTCTGAGCATGATGGTGTAGGTTGCAAAGGTGTTGGATCACTTTTGTAAGTGATTTTTCCACTTTGAAGATTAAATAAGCCCATGGCCACTAGGAGAGGATGTCATGCCTAGTTCACTTGAAGACAATTTTCAGAGCTTGAAGAGTTTATTTTGAGGTTTTGGGTCTTGTGAAGACAATGGAGCATATTTCAAAGCCATTGGAGCACTGTAGGTTCATGTAATCAAATATTTTACCATTAATCCAAAGAGGGCCTATCTAGTTGGAGTAGGTCCATGGAGATGTAGCCCAAGAGGGTTGAACTTCGTTATCATCTATTATGTAATGTGTTTATTGTGTATTATTTCTCTGAAATTTATTTGTTGTACATGTGTTTTTTAATAGCTAATTAACTCATGAATTGCTCATAAAAGAAAACACAACAATTGACACATAAACCCTCACATAATTGGCTAATTTGAGACGATCATAAACACATCATTATTTTAATACTGATGAGGGAGCTAGCACAACAAAACTATTTTTCCCATATTTAGATCAAGCTGGTATCATAACACATTTATCTCATTTTAGCCAAGGTTAGCTAGAGAATTAGCTGTTGGTTTTGAATTGTGCATGGAGAATTTAACTGTGTGCAAGTTTATGTGTGGGAAGAAAAGGTCAATATTGACGACTCTACTCTCAAATCACACAAAAAAGAAGTTTTTTATGCATTACAAGTGCGATGGCAGCTTCATCAAGAATTTTTTCTAGTTAATCTTCCTTAACAAGACTCTTTGAAAAAGAGATGTTGCAAAAGCTCTACATCATGAATGATATGTTGGAGGAGATGTATGAAGATAAGAGGGAGGGCATTATACTTCAAGAGAAGTTGATTTCCATGAAGGAGGAGAAGCAAGATCTTATTGAAAATATGCAATATATGGAGACTTATATCCATATTTCAAATGAAAACCTACGAAGGATGCATGAGATGGAGATTCAGCTCCATGATGCCAAAGAAACCTTAGCCAAGTATGTGCATGAAAATGAGGTATGAAAATCAATTTTGTCTTCTATTTCCTCTCAAGATAAATTTGTAGGTTCTTTTGAAAGACACACTAGAGAAATAAGGTCCAAATTATTTATGAAAATGGTCTATTAAGGTAAAGGATTGGGAAAACATGCACAAGGCATAGTTGAGACAATTGTTGTTGAGGAAAGTCTTAGGTATTTGGGACTTGGTTATGGAAAAAATGATGGAGAATGCACCAAAGCCAAGGAGGCACATGAAGGTGTTCCAAGAAGGACTTTCATTACATGTTCATTACCTCAAGCTTGTGAAGTTTGTGTTCATGAGAAATGAAAAAGTTTTACACCCACTTTGCAAGAAGATGCTCATCAGCATGCAACTAATGAGAATGGAAAACTAGATGATGTTGAAATCTCTAAATTCATTGAAGCCATTGTTGGTATTTCGAATAGAGCCACTATATCATCAAATTCATCTCCTCAAGAAGGTGACAAAGGTGAATATGCAAGGTATAAATCCGCCTTTAATCAAATGGTTTTTGATTATGATAAACATGGTAAATCGTCACATAATATTTGGAGAAACTTTACATGGTCCTTTTTTTATTTGAATAGCCATATTGTTTCAAGATGTTGGAAGAATATAGCCATGCATAGGAAACTTTGAAAGCAAAGGATGTAGAAAGGCAAAGGTCCATTGGATAATGAAGACCATGTTGAAAAGAAGATACAATTTTTTTCACTCATTGCCATAAGCAGAGTCATCTTGTAGAAAAGTGTTGGACTTTGTATCCAGCAAGTCATCCACGACATTTGAAGAAGGTGGAAAGAGATCTTGACAAGAATGGAAAAGAGGATTCCATAATTGATGTGGATCAGAATGATGCACACGATGAAGTGCAACTGAAAGAAGCACCATTAAAATGGTTTGGAAAGAGATGGTTAGATTTCTTAACCAATTAAGGCCTTGAATTTATTTTGATAATTGATGAAAATCTCGCCAATTTGATGCATTTTTTTTCCAATTTAATGCATTTATTTTGTCTTGAAATTATGTTTCATATTACATGAAGAAAGATGTAGGAAAAGTAGAGTTATGTTGACTCACTTAGATGCAACAAAAATGGCAATTTTCACATGCTTTTGTTTGACTTGAGGGTCAGTTGTTTGAAGAGGCATGTTTTGTCGACTTGTGTTTCGTTAATTATTTGTACACCAAGATGTAAGAGTACATGGTGATGTTCACATGATGTGAAATTTGTTTCTTTGAAGGATCAAAATAAATAGGTCATCAAGTTATGTTTCTTACATGATGTGTTTTTCAGATTGATGGTTGTGTTTGTGATAAGATGTCATAGGATTTTAGGAAGGTCCACTCTTGAGTGAGAGGATCATGATTATACTTCATTCTCAAATCATGGGATGAGCAGCATGTCGAACTAGAGGATGATGGAATCAAGAAGCAGAAACAGGGACAAGATACCAAAACATTTGCAGCCAAAACAATAGACATTGTAGACCATTTACTATGCTGACGCCAAGAAGTGAAGGAGATGGCGAATGCATTCTTTCAGATGTGGAATTTGGATCTGTGGAGGTAAAATAATGGTCATTTCTTTTCTTGTGATTATTTATATTTGAAATCATTGTTGTAGTTCACTCAGATGGGCATAACTTGGAAAATTGGTTTCCAAGGAGAATCTTGCATCAAATTCATGTTTCTGTAAAGGAGGAACAAGATTCTCAGAGGGAAGGCCATCGGTCACCTTTCCAAGCATGTAGGGATCTCTTTACAGCAAGGTGTTAATGAGTCAGCAAACATCCAACAAGTGTTGGATTGGGTCAGCAGAAAAAGGAGGACATTGGTTGAAGTGTCGAACCCTTTGCAAGGCAAGGCATATTAGTGAACCCACGTGGTTGTCATGGAGATTTTTCCAAGTAGAATCAAGTTGATAGAACTTGCGAAAGAGAAGAATATTCAACTCACATCAGATAACCAACTTTTGTGGGTCTAAAATTTTGTCAGTGGGAAGGAGTGATCGAAATCTAGATTGGAGGAAATTTTTTTCTAAAACTTAAAAGTGCTCAGAATCGATCTAAACTAGAACATCCAGATAGGTCTCATCGCCAGGAATCTAGCAGACTTCATTTCACTCAAAACAGAGTCCATATGAGGAAGTTAGAGGTTGTTGTTCACTTGACCAAGAAGGGGAATTTTCAAAAACAAAAGTCAAAAAAAGGTCAAGGGGCTCAAAATTTGGTCAAAATGGGCATTTCTCCAGCCCAATGGGAACTTGACATGTGTCAGGTTGTGGTTGGTTGAATCTCCAAGCTCTTTGGTAGTTTTGATTTGGTTTTGAATGAACGAATGGCATGTCAACACGTGGCTAGCCTAGAGGTCGCAACGTGCCCCTTCAAAGGTTGAATTTGATTATAGTATGGTCAAATCTCAATTTCATATTCGGAGGGAAAAAAATATGTATTGGTTGAAAATGGTTTATGCATAGGAGGGTTTATCCTTCACCTTAGTAGACAACACTTCCTGAAGCCCAAAGTAGGTCTTGGGAGAGGCACAAACAACTTTGTATAGTTACTATCCATAAAAAATTTGTTATGTTTGTTTGGTCTCAATCTAGTCTCCTAAACTGAGCTCATTTAATTGTCAACCAGGATTTGTAAACTGCTGAAGTGAAGTGTACTGTATGTACCTAGGTGCTTGTTTCCTAATGCGTTGTGTGTAGTTTTTTGTGATGTTTTTGGTCTTTTGGTGGTTTTATGTTTGCAGGAAAAATGCCTAGAAAGCTAGTGGAAAGAAGCTGGTAATTAAAAACAGAGTTAAGCCTCATTGATGGAATGAAAAATGGAAAATGCAATTGGGAACACTGAAGCAAAATTAAATCTAAACTATGACTAAATAAAAGCAAAGCTTGATAATGACTTAAATGATTCAAAACACAAACTAAATTTGAGAAATGATCACTAAGTATGCAAATCCTCTAACTAAACAGTGAAACAACTAACTTACAATGGTGCAATATTTTGCCCTTGATTAGAGATTTGAAACATATTTAGAGGAAAAACATTGTTATCATCATAAGATATTCTATTCTAGAACTAGTTCCTATCTCTATTCTGCAATTTAATTGAATGTCACAAAACCTTTACTCAAGAGTTATTGATTTCTTTCCAAAGTAGTCTTTTGAGGAAGAGCTTTGTTTATAAAATGATGAGGAAATTGCAGAGGTACTTCAGGCCTTAAAATGATGTTGTCTTCTGTTCATATGGTTATAGATCAATTATAGATTTCAGAACAAGAAGAGGTTTGTGAATAATGAAGGCTGTCTTGTTAATCCTAACAACTGAAGTAATCTATTGTGCAATGGATGACAATTTGAATATGAAATGCAAGTGCAATGAGTTAATCTAAGGATGAACTTAAGATGCCACTAATCTAGAACAATGCTAAACTATAAGTCATCATCAAACTTGAAACAAAGTAACTGAACATGAGTTAAGTGCAATTAAACTCCGGAGCATTCTAACTAAGCTACCATGCATTATTCTATGAAATTACACAATCTTTTTGTCCATCATTATTGATATTTTGGAAGAGTTCCTTCTTTTGGAAGAGTTAGAAAAATTCTGACTGTGTAATTGGATGCAAATGCAAATATAAAGGACTGAAAGCAAATGAAAAACTAAGATATCATATCCATATCCTACTCGTCATTATGATGTCTTGGGCAAGTGTTTAAGAGCAAGAACAGATATGATACTTAGTACAAACACACAACTAAATCATTCATTATCATGGTCATGTCTTGAACTTCTTAAGAATTTCTTGGAAGAGTTTCTTCTTGTGGAAGAGTGATTAGAACAAGTGTAACTGTGATAGTGAACAACAAAAACTACAACTAAATCCTACAGTACTATAGCTATTCATCATTCATCATTATAATCTTTTGGAGGAGTGTCTTCTTGTGGAAGAGTTAGAATGAATATAACTACAGTAGCTAGTTAAAAACAACTATGAATTCAACTTCTAATCCTACAATACTATAGTCATTTTCCCATTCATCATTATAGTCTTTTGGAAGAGTGTCTTCTTGTGGAAGAGTTAGAATGAGTACGACTACAGTAGCTAATTAGAACAACTATTAATTCAAATGCAAAAACGTAAAGGCAGCTAGAAGACTTATCTAATTTACGCAAAATAAATCCGTGCAAGAGGCAGGGGCCCTCTACCACCTGACGGAATTCAACTCCAAATTAAATCACATTTTCAAAACGACACGGTCTGCTCCATTAAAAATGAAATAGTTTGAACATAACACTCTGCGTCTTCAGGAATGTAGCACAGAGTCTAAACAAAATCTAGCATCAAATCTAACATAAAATCTCTAACATAGCTCTCGGTCTCCCAAGTGTTTATAAAGCAAATGCACATAACAATACTTGCAAAAATTCAGGAACACTGTCTTTCCTTATTGGAATCACGTTAGGACTCTTTGAAGTGGCTGCGTGAAGAGGAAAAGACATCTGGACTGAGACAGTCCTAATAGAAGTCTTCCTTCCTAAATGTGTTTCCACGTTCAAAACCATACCCAGAATTCGTTTCTTCCTCCATGATGAGCAACGAACCATGTAGACATCACGTGGATCATGCCCATATGCGGTTTTTCTCAAGAGACCACCTGGAACATACTCAAACGTGAAGGCAGCTGCAGAATCGCCGGTTAGCTACGGAATGTCTGCATTCTGCAGCTAGTTCCGGTCAAAATGCTTTACAATGGCAAAAATCACAAAATTTAGCAAGTCAGTCATGTAAATCATTCTAGAAGTAATTTTAACTATATTCACTAATCAATTGGGTCTAGGATAGCAATGGACAAAGGAAAATGAGGTAAAATGAGGTGAAAGAAAGCACAATTTTGAGGCTCAACATACCCCCACTGCTGTCTCTTTGCATGTCCTCATGCAAATTATCCTATGAACTCAGAGGCTTCTGCAAGGACATCTAATCCTCTTCTTCTCCTTTGTCTGGAAGCTAGAGATCTTCTGGGTTTCCTGCTAACAAGTTTGAACCTTAGGTTGGTGAGTGCCCTGATTAACCTTTTGTTCCTTGTCTTCAACTTCTCATTGGTCTTCTCCACTTTGTCTATATGCAGGGATAAGGTTGAGTTCATATCAGTTTTGAGCTTGACTTGATCCTTGAGAATTTCATTCTCATTTTTGATGTGTCTATTCATTAATTCCAACTCATACCTATCCCTTCTTAATATATCTATTTCAGACAGTGGAGGACTGGGGGTTCTCTCTCTGCTTTCTGAAGCTCTCCTCTCCAAAGTTTCCACATAGTCATAAATTTCCTATTGAGCAGGGTCAATTTCAGGGGTTCCTTCATAAAATTCTTCTTCAATATCTTCTTCCATGGATGTTTCCTCGTCTTCTATATCAATCACCCCTGTTTGTTTGATTAGTGTTTTCTTCAGTTTCCCTTTGAGTCTGTGGCTTCTCCTAGGCCGAGAAGATCCTTCTCCTTTCTCCATGGCAGATTTCTTGATTACCTTTTCTTCCTTAAGTTGCCTCTTTATTTGGGTCAACTTCTCTAAAATGATTTCCTCACTGCTCTCTTGGACTGGTTTGTCAATTTCAACTTTTGAAGCCCTCCATTTCCTACTTCTCTTTGTAGGCTGTGGTTCAGGTGATGGTTCTTTTGCTTCTTCAAAATTATTTCTTATTAAGAAATCGTCCCATGTATCATTTGTTTTAGCTAGATGATGTTCAATCAAAATTTTGACCAAACCATGATGATATAGGGTTGTCTCTAAAAATTGAACCCTTCTTTGAACACAGGAAGCCATCTTCTTCAGACTTTGAAGCAAGAAATATGGTAGGTTTAAGTCTTCCCCCAGAAAATGCATTATCAGTCTAATGTGGTAGACATAAAATGTTCCATATCTAACCTCACATGTAATAAATTTTTGCAGAAGAAGTAGTATGTTTCTCCATTTATTTTTCAATGCAGAACTGGGAATTCCTTTCTTAAATACAGTAACATCCATACCTGGTGATTTTAAAATTTGTTTCCGGGAGTCATTGTGGAATTCTCTATTTTTGAACCATCTCTCTCCAGTTCTGAGCAACCCTGTAGCCTCTGCAATGAAAACTTCAGTGACAGTAAATTTGACATCTCCTACTTCAACTTCGGTTCCTTGAAATGATCTTGCAAATGTTTTAGTGACTTCCTTGTGGAAGCCATTAAATTTCTCCAAAAATTGAAGCCATTCTATTTGTTGTAACATTTCTTTGCATTGAGGGTAGCCTTCTAAATATTTTGAACCTACTGGTTCAGTCCTTACAATGAAACCCATGATTGCTTCTTCAATTTTCAAATTAACACTCTTCTACCCACAAAAACAATGACTTTCTCTTTCGGATTGAAATGACTTTTAAGTTCTGAATGGAAGTGGCTTCAAAATTTGGAATGACATACCTTTGATTAATAGTGGCAACAGCTTCAAAACTTCGGGCTGATATGCCTTTGGTTGATGATGAAAATAGCTTCAAAACTTCGGGCTGATATGCCTCTGTTGACAATTGAACTTTGGACTGATATGTCTCTGTTTAACAGTGACAACCGGCTTCATCTTCTTCACTGCAATACCTCTAGCTCTTGGTAGCAAATGGTTTCGAATTCAACATTGCAATACCTCTGTCTCCTAGTGACAAAGGACTTTAAACTCCACACTGCTACACTTCTGTGTTTATAGTGAAAATGCTCAAACTCTGCCCACAGTGATATTTTGTCTGCCCACGGAATCAAATGGCTTCAAATTCTCACACTGTTATACCTCTGAATTTACCCTTTTGCTCTGCTCTGAGTTTACAATGCTCAATGCTATTCAAACTAATATCCTTTGGCTCTGCTCTCGGTGATAATAATATCTCTGTCTACGGAATAAAATGTCGGCTACAGAATGAAGTGATGGCAGTGGTCATGGAATGAAGTGGTGGAGTGAGGTGGATGGAATGAATTAATGATTGAAGAGACGGCGGAGGTTTTTACGACGGCAGAGGGAATCATCATTGAATGATTTGGTTAAGAGACGTGGAGAATTCAAACATCTCGGCCATTTTAACCGCTCACATGATATCGGATATGAAATTTGAAATGAGAAGTTTTAATCCAAAGTATGTGGAGGGTTTATTGGTATTGATCAATAAAAACAATTAAAACAACCTTTTCGAACAATCCATAACTAAAACTATGCTAAACTTTAATGAAATGCCATTATAATTTAAACTTGTTACCTCTGCCTTTCATTTGATTTTTGTAGTCTTTGTCTTCTCTGCTCACCTTTGGAAGAGTCTTCATAATCTTCTTGATGCTTTTGATTCATGGATACACTGGGTCATTTTGTTGCAATTCTAATGTCTACTGATTGATGCCTTCAGGGTTTGTAGCTGCAGAAAGACTGTCTGGCTGCAGAAAGGCTGATCAGCTACAGAATGTCTACTGAGCTGCAGAATGTTCCTGTAGAGCACTTTAATCATGAAAATGGAGTGTTTTTGAAATATGGGTGAAATGTTATGTGGTATGAATGAAAATGGATGATGGATTATGATATGTATGAAGTGGATGATGAAATGGAATGGATTCAGTTTATGAAATGGAGTGAAAGAACATAAGGACTGTACTGCAATTCATGACATGTTTTATTCACTTACAGCAAGACATCAAATTTTTATATTTTATTAAAGAAATGAGAGGATGAGATGAAATGAGATGAATGAAATGTGGAATGAGAATATGAATGGTGGAATGAAATGGAGCATGGAATGAATAAGTGAATAGAGTGAATGAAATGAAATGAATCATAAGCACTATGGAACTCGAACTCATGATTTTTGTAAATACCGCCATAAAATGAAAAATGGGCAGCAGATGTCGTAGAGACTCGATTTTCACCCCATCTTTCTCTCGTATAAAGATGCCAATCAATGATTGGTTTTCATGTTTATACTTTATTTTTATTTTTTATTTTTTTTTACAATAAGAACGCCAGAAAATTTAATCATTAATAAATGTGTAGAGACTCTTCTTCATTAACTTTACATCATTACTTCCTTGGAACTTCGATAAACTCTTCTCTCGAGAGTGGCTTGTGGTATAGCTTCGCCTATGACCATTCACAAGAAAGCACCTTTCTTTCAGATCTATAGTTCTGATTGATGTGTAAATTTCCATTATCAAAAATTTCAACAATTTCATATGGCCCAAAGCTATGTCCGAAATTTCCCTTGAAAATCCTTGAATTTTGAATCAAACAAAAGAGCCCACCACCCTCTTGAATTTCTTTCTCCTGATGTACTCATTTTGCCATCTAGCCCTTTGCTGTTGGACTAGACTCATTTTCTGAATGTATCTTGTCCGATCTCATCCAATTCATTAATTTGCTCCGCCTATGCCTTTGTGCCTGCTAGATCAAGTCCTAGTCGAACTCGCCATCTGAAGGTTTGAATTTGGAACTCTATGGGAAACAAAACTTGCTTTCCATAAACAAGCTATAAGGAGTATGGCCCGTTGTGTTTCTCCATGTAGTTCTATAGGCCCACAAGGCTTCAAGAATACTATCTACCCAATCTCTTCTATGTAGATACTAGAACAAATTTTTGTTAGATTCCTTCAATGACCTTATTAGTGATTCCACTTGACCATTTTCTTAGGAACATGAAGGAGTAGATGTTCTATGTCCGATTTTATACTTCTCCATCATTTTCTCCACTAGCCTTGATGTAAATTGAGCTCCTGATCTAGTAAAATTTCCTTTGGGAAGGCCCAAAACTAGTAAAAATGATCTCTCAAAAGAAAAGTAAATTCGCGTATGATTCATTAGCAACAAGTATCGGTTTAGCTTCTACCCACCTCAAGAACATAATCAAGCAAACTAATATATATTTCTTTTGTCTCGATGGAGAATATTAGGTCCTACAAAATCCAAAGCCCATTTTTCAAAAGGTTCAATGTGTACCCGATGTTGTAATGGCATCTCACTCCGAAGGAGAAGGTTTCCTACCCTTTGGCAATCGGCTACACCTTTTGACATACCTTGCATCTTTAAACAAAGATGGCCAATAATATCCTAAATTAAGGACCTTATAGGCTGTCCTCTTATCCTGCAAAGTGTCCGCCACAGGTTCATCATGACATGCCTGAGAATTTCAGCATCTCATCTTCACGAACACACCTTCTAATGACTGCAACTGGACCTGCCTTGTACAACTCATTAGCGACCCATGAATATCTCTTTTTTGCACTATCATTAATGATTTTTCTTTTTATTCTCGTATTCATAATTGGAAGGAAATTTTCCGAAATTCAAATAATTAGCAATATCAGCAAACCATAGAGCTGAGAGATTGTGAAAGATATTCATCAGAAATTGATCTCTCAACCGAAAATATCTTTGATATTTTTGATTCTAGATGTGAAATCAGCCACAAATGTTTGTTTGTTTTCTGTGCCTATCTAGAATAGTAATGTTGAATTCTTGCAATAGTAACAACCATCTTATAACTCGCCATTAGTGATTGATTTATTCATTAAGTATCTAATAAATAAGAATATCAATGGTGGTGAACAAAAGTTTCATAGCCTGGTTATATAGTGTCTAAACTTGTTTATGGCATGAACAATGTACTAAAAACTCTTTTTCACATGTGATATTTTAACTCTACAGGAGTCAAATTTTTTACCGATATAATAGATGGCATAGGGAATCAAATCTTTGTCCTAATACCGGCTTCCTAGATATGTATCACATCCACGTAGATATGAAAAGGTACTGGCTAGGTCCCCTTAATATAGGTGCTTCGTAAATTTTGGTTTTCTGTGGTTTAAAAGCTAACCGGCAATCATAAGTCCACTTAAATTCATAATCTTTTGTGAGTAATTTGAAGAGTGGAGATGGCACTCAGAAGTTTTCTATAAATCTTCATGTAATACCCCGTAAATCCTAGAAAACTTCTAACATCTCTTTGATAATTGGTTTTGGATAGGTTAGAAATGACTTCAACTTTCGCTCATCAACTCTAATCCCATCCCCCGAAATGTAAGCCCTAAAACAACACTAAGAACATCATAAAACATTTTTCATGACTAAGTGAAAGGTTTGCTTCTTGACATCTTTTAAGACTTTTCCAAGTTTTCTAAAGCCTCTTCAAATGTGTCCCCATAAACTCCAGGAAATCATCCATGTACACCTCTACACAAATATGTATTAGATCCGAAAAAATTCCTAATAACGCCCTCTTTTGGAATGCTGCAGGTGCATTTCTCGTACAATCCAAAAATGGCAATACTCTGTAGGCATAGGTACCCCCAAGGACAAGTAAATGTGGTTTTATCTTGTCTTCATGCTACTTGGATTTGATTGTAACCACTAAACCTATCTAGGAATGAAAAGTACTTTTCACAAAATTTAATGTATAGAATAATGATCTATGAAAGGTAAGGGAAAATGGTCTTTAAGAGTAGCTTTATTCCAGCCTTGTGAGTCAATACACACCTCCATTTTCCATTTTTCTTTGGCACAATTACCAAAGGAGAAACCCACTGATCGGTCTCGAAATAGGATGATGAAATTAACATTTAACAATTTTTAATTCTTCCTCGACAATTTCCCTAAGATTTGGATTCATCCGTCTTTGAGGTCAGCTCATTGGTTTGAAATTTGCCTCTATATAGATGTGATGAGTACAAGTCTTGACTATCCTCTTCATGTCGGGTTGTATTCCCATGCAAGGCGTAAGAATGTCTCTCGTAATACTTTGACTAACTCTTCTTGTTGAGATTTTTCTAGGTTTTTATTTATATTCAAAGTTTTGCCCGGAAAAATTTCACTTGTAGAGCCGCTAAATTTGTCCATAGAATGAAGAGACATCTCGCCTAGATGACAAAAATTCAATATTGGATCCCTCCCCGAAATGACTATGTTTATGTTCGGAAAAGATTCAAAGTTTTCTAAAGTATTCATAATTTGATTATCTTCACTAATTTCTCGAGATTGTGAAGAGTGGTTGTAAATATTCTTCATCCCTCTATCCATCGAGTGTCATCCAGATCTCGTAATTGTCCCAACCGGAGGATATAAAGTGAATTCCTTTGTTGAACTACCATCGAAATATACATATCAACGACCTACAACTAATAAAGCATCACCGTGGCCAACCAAGGTCTTCCTAATATAACAGATGGCCTCCTAGATTATTCGTGGAGCAAGATCATGAAATCCACAGTGGTATTCCCAAGAATCTAGGGGATAATCGAATATCTTCTATTACCCCATCCTGGTTTGATTACCGATCTATCTCGTTAATTGTAACAAAGTGTGGGTGTAAAGAGAAGATTAGGTGTTTCAAAACTTTGTCCATGATCTCGTTCACTCATGATGTTTATCATGTCTTCTAAATCAATGAGTGTGTTTTGAATTTCAATTCCGTTGATGTGAATTTTGACAACTCGTATTTCCGGGTCAAGATACTTTGGAATAGCAATCTTGCCCATCATAATGTCTGCTATTTTGTCCTACCGTATTGAATTTTCTTGGTTTCTTATTCTTTTTCTTGTTGTCTTCATACTCAACTCCTTTATTGTTTTGGCTAAAATTGGGATTTCCTTTGATGTAGCTTGCAATAATGGAAACTTAATGCAAACATTTTCAATTTATCTAATAAAATCAGAAATTAGGCACCATGACTATTTTTCACACCTTAATTAGAACAACTCCTTCCTGTATAGATGGCAGAAGTAGATGGGATGAAGCTGTTCACACAGAGAGTTGACTAATGACCTTTGCCTGTGCTTTTCAATGCTGATCTAAATAAGGATGTGTCTTCCTCAAGACTTTTATTAACCCGTAGGAGTCTTCCTCGTAATTATCTTGTTCTTTAGGTGATCAAGGCTCTCTCTTCAAGAGATTTCTCAGACCCAAGTTGAACATCACTAAGGTCTAGAGCAGGCAATAAATAAGTTGGAAATTGCTGACCTTCATCGTTACTCAGTGGTTCTATTATTGGGGTTTGCATAATGGTTTCTGCACTGATTGATTTTTGAGGGAATGGTAATTGAAGTAGTTGATTTTGATGTGGTTAACTTGGTTGACATGTTGTTGAGGATTTTGTTTATAATTTTGTGGAAAATTTAAGTTGAGACTTGAGGATAAAATGTGATACAGTGAGAAGATGGGGACAATGATTACATGGAGACATTCAGGGACTTTGTGTTCCTAGTCTGAAAATGACTGACTTTAGATTGAAACAATGTTGCCGCCAGAAACCAAGGTGGAGGTTGATTAGTATTTGATCATGTAATCCTGTTCATGTCCTGCCAGGCCCTCAGATGTGCAGAGATCCTGCAGTTCCAGAGGAGTTTTCCTAAGTCACTTTGAGACCATGAAGAGAAGGACGTCTTTTAGTCTCATGTTTTTCTGAACAAATGACATGTGTTCCCTTGCAACTTTTAATATCCAAAGGAAGCACTCTCCATGTTTCTTTCTTAATAATAAAAGACGGGTTGGGCAGCACTGACTCAGCCTTTTGAGCTTCCTTTGTATCTGTATGTAGTTTTGGCTCAATTCAGCCACAATTCCTAAGATGTCAGATTTAAAACCATCAAGCACGTGTCCTTATTTCACATCTACTTAATGCCCCAAAAGGCATTTACTTGCCTCAAACAGTTAAAAAAGACTCTCGACCTTCTGGCAGCTTTAGATTTCTCTCTTTGAAAAGTTGATACATAACTCAAGACATTTTAGGTAATGAGTTGTGATACACCTTTTCCTGTTCATATGTTTAGGATATCCAACTCATTTCATCCTGACTGTTTTTCGTTCAGTGAGCTTTTTATGTGGCCTTGATCTAGATTTTCCATTTTTGCCCTTTTTTATGTTGTAATGAAACTTTCCAACAAATCTTCCAAATTTTCATCTTCTTTTTGTAACATCCTTTAACACTTCTTTTATCAATCAAAGATATAATAACCAAGTATCTCTCTAAATGTTTAACTATGTCTTCCTGAACTAATAGAGCTACCGATTAGACTCATAAACCACTTCTAATGTCGCCCTCTCAAAGTTAAAGCGCAAAGTCACTTCGCTTTTTGACATCTTGGTAAGTAGTCATGGGTCCACACAAAGAATTTTCAAATTTGAATAAGAAAAGCTGTGATCTTTGGCTTAAAGTCCAGGAAGTTTGAAGGATGTGAGGGCAAATGGTTTTTTCATGGTTGTATTGGTTTCTTCATCAGCAGGGGAACCCAAAAGAGCTTCCTTTATTCTACCTTCT
This sequence comes from Pinus albicaulis, assembly GCA_034641835.2. Classification (NCBI taxonomy): domain Eukaryota; kingdom Viridiplantae; phylum Streptophyta; class Pinopsida; order Pinales; family Pinaceae; genus Pinus; species Pinus albicaulis. The sequence goes on along the minus strand of CM076577.1, from coordinate 1,011,912,948 downwards.
TCTCCATCTTCACCCCTACCTCCTTCTCCTCTTCCTCCTTCTCCTCTACCTCTACCTCTACCTCCACCTCAAACATGTGTTCTTCCATAAAACTCCTCCTTTCTTCCACACAGTTGACTTCCTGAAGCAGGAAAGGTCAGTTCCAACAGATTTATTCTCTATGGCAGTCTATAATAGCTGTAGCATTTTAATGAAATAGGTGAACTTTTAATCTCTGGGGAAGTCCAGGACTTGGAGGATGGAACATGTGGTTTGAGTTAAAGGTGTACTGGCTCCTGATCTAGATGAAACATAGCAAATGAAATCTCAAACTTCTGCCCGCCGCTATAAATCTTCCCCTTGAATCTCTCTCCTTCACGCATAAATTAGTTTTTGGAATATATAAGTTTGCTACCTTAGTTTTTCACTTCTGCAACGGCGTCAAATGGCCATAGTCCCCAATTCCATTCTCACAACCGAGCTCTATTTAATTTGTCAAACGGAATTTGTAAACTGCTGAAGTGAAGTGTACTGTATGTACCTAGGTGCTTGTTTCCTAATGCGTTGTGTGTAGTGTTTTGTGATGTTTTTGGTATTTTGGTGGTTTTATGTTTGCAGGAAAAATGCCTAGAAAGCTAGTGGAAAGAAGCTGGTAATTAAAAACAGAGTTAAGCCTCATTGATGGAATGACAAATGGCAAATGAAATTGGGAACACTGAAGCAAAATTAAATCTAAACTATGACTAAATAAAAGCAAAGCTTGATAATGACTTAAATGATTCAAAACACAAACTAAATTTGAGAAATGATCACTAAGTATGCAAATCCTCTAACTAAACAGTGAAACAACTAACTTACAATGGTGCAATATTTTGTCCTTGATTAGAGATTTGAAACATATTTAGAGGAAAAACATTGTTATCATCATAAGATCTTCTATTCTAGAACTAGTTCCTATCTCTATTCTGCAATTTAATTGAATGTCACAAAACCTTTACTCAAGAGTTTATTGATTTCTTTCCAAAGTATTCTTTTGAGGAAGAGCTCTGTTTGTAAAATGATAAGGAAATTGCAGAGGTACTTCAGGCCTTAAAATGGTGTTGTCTTCTGTTCATGTAGTTTAAGGATCATTTGTAGATTTTAGAACAAGAGGAGGTTTGTGAATAATGAAGGCTGTCTTGTTAATCCTAACAACTGAAGTAATCTATTGTGCAATGGATGACAATTTTAATATGAAATGCAAGTGCAATGAGTTAATCTAAGGATGAACTTAAGATTCCACTAATCTAGAACAATGCTGAACTATAAGTCATCATCAAACTTGAAACAAAGTAACTGAACATGAGTTAAGTGCAATTAAACTCTGGAGCATTCTAACTAAGCTACCATGCATTATTCTATGAAATTACACAATCTTTATGTCCATCATTATTGATATTTTGGAAGAGTTCCTTCTTTTGGAAGAGTTAGAACAATTCTGACTGTGTAATTGGATGCAAATGAAAATATAAAGGACTGAAAGCAAATGAAAAACTAAGATATCATATCCATATCCTACTACTCATTATGATATCTTGGGCAAGTGTTTAAGAGTAAGAACAGAGATGATACTTAGTACAAACACACAACTAAATCATTCATTATCACGGTCATGTCTTGAACTTCTTAAGAATTTCTTGGAAGAGTTTCTTCTTGTGGAAGAGTGATTAGAACAAGTGTAACTGTGATAGTGAACAACAAAAACTACAACTAAATCCTACAATACTATAGCTATTCATCATTCATCATTATAATCTTTTGGAAGAGTGTCTTCTTGTGGAAGAGTTAGAATGAATATAACTACAGTAGCTAATTAAAAACAACTATGAATTCAACTTCTAATCCTACAATACTATAGTCATTTTCCATTCATCATTATAGTCTTTTGGAAGAGTGTCTTCTTGTGGAAGAGTTAGAATGAGTACGACTACAGTAGCTAATTAAAACAACTATTAATTCAAATGCAAAACGTAAAGGCAGCTAGGAAACTTATCTAATTTACGCAAAATAAATCCGTGCAAGAGGCAGGGGCCCTCTACCACTTGACGGAATTCAACTCCAAATTAAATCACGCTTCAAAACAACATGGTCTACTCCATTAAAAATGAAATAGTTTGAACATAACACTCTGCGTCTTCAGAAATGTATCACAGAGTCTAAACAAAATCTAGCATCAAATCTAACATAAAATCTCCAACATAGCTCTCGGTCTCCCAAGTGTTTATAAAGCAAAATGCACATAACAATAATTGCAACAATTCAGGAACACTGTCTTTCCTTATTGGAATCACGTTAGGACTCTTTGAAGTGGCTGCGTGAAGAGGAAAAGACATCTGGACTGAGACAGTCCTAATAGAAGTCTTCCTTCCTAAATGTGTTTCCACGTTCAAAACCATACCCAGAATTCGTTTCTTCCTCCATGATGAGCAACGAACCATGTAGACATGACGTGGATCATGCCCATATGCAGTTTTTCTCAAGAGGCCACCTGGAACATACTCAAACGTGAAGGCAACTGCAGAATCGCCGGTTAGCTACGGAATGTCTGCATTCTGCAGCTAGTTCCGGTCAAAATTCTTTACAATGGCAAAAATCACAAAATTTAGCAAGTCAGTCATGTAAATCATTCTAGAAGTAATTTTAACTATATTCACTGATCAATTGGGTCTAGGATAGCAATGGACAAAGGAAAATGAGGTAAAATGAGGTGAAAGAAAGCACAATTTTGAGGCTCAACAATGTTTGGCATGGGAATTGGAATGAAGGTCCTTACATGTCCTTTGGGACTCCATAAAAATTATCAATAGGTTTAATTGTGTCCAGATATTTCATAACTATACACTTCTTATTCTAGAGGAAATTCGATTATCAAAACAATATTTCAATTATTTAACTTGCTTCTGCATCTACACAGAACATAATAGTGATACAGACCTTCTCTCTAGGGAGGGTTCTTGGGAATTGTTGGGCATATGGTAGGTTAGTGAACATATAGAGGGGCGGATACAGACTTATCTACATAAGCCTTTCATTGACATATAAACTCATGTGTTATGTTTTAATATGGTTTTCTCCACGTGAACAATTTTTGATTTATCATGTTAGTCTACCATAAATGAATCATATGTATAAAATTAATTTTCCTATATCATATACTTATATGACTGACCACTCCTGAAGATTTTGATTAGAGACTTTTGAGGAGGAGGTTAATTTTTCTGATTCTCCCATAGATCTATGGGTTGGCTCTTCTTTTTTGGAAATTTTTCGTTCTTGTTGTTTACCTTTTAGAACAAGAGAAGAAACGCTCTTTTCATGTGCATATGTAACTTTTATATCTTTTAATAAAAGGCTGTGATTTTTCTGGAGACAAAAAGAATGAACAAAAGTTTTAATTTCTATAACATTTAAAAAAAATTAAAAGTTTTAAATAAAAAGTAATATAATGAACAAAAAGAATAATCATTTTGACTTATTGTTTTACTATAGATTTTACACTCTATACAACTTATTACCTGCAGCGGTTTTGTTTTAAACTTTGGAGCTCATTAAACATGCATACATATGGCGTGATCAACAACGTTATTATAAACAAAACCCATATAACCCAAAATAATCTGTTTGCACGGAACCTCTTACCAAAGGGTCCCACGACAAGCCTGACCAATCACTGGCGATCACAGATTGCACAACTTGTAGTTTAGCTTTAACACTTAAACTTTAATCCTTGCTAATTGTGAAACTCCGTTGAGCCAACACATGTCCTCCTCTTTTTTGCATCGCAAATAAATTTTTTTACTTTGCGATGTCGTAACGCTTATCTCCTAAATCTTGCAAATAGTGAAGTCGCTTCCCGTCGCTACGATTGCCACCTCTGGTTTAGTCATCGATCCAACTATCCTCATTGTCTTTCAACTCCTCAATTTGCATTGCTAATTAAATATTTAACTTGTGACTCTTTAACATTAAACCCAGTTCTGTTGGATGTCTACTAGTTTTCAACTGTGTTGAGATCACTCTCGTTGATCAGGTGCAAATCTACGACCCTCGTCATGCCTGCAATATAATTGTCCTCCTGTTGTATAACCTAATATATATGAGATTCAACATATTTTTAAACCAATAGTTTTGAATAGAGAGCCAAATCAATACAAAACACTTGAAAATTAATAATAAAGGAAATTACAGAGCCAAGCCCTTGATCAGTTGGTTATTACAATTGTTTATGCTCTCTCAACTCTCTCCTCTCGCATACCTATTTCACACTTGTTCACTCTTTTCCACACTCTGCTCTCTTTCCACACCTATCTCATATATATATATATATATATATATATATATATATATATATATATATATATATATATATATATATATATATCCGCGTCCTTCTCACCTAAAATATATTTTCGTTGAACCACTCCTAACAAAAAAATTATACCCTATTCTTAAGCTCTTATCCTACTTGGCTCAATATCCTCATAGGTAGAAACCAATTTCTACTTTTACTCCTAATTAATTTAGCAAACCCAAACAAACTAACTTCTTTCATTTAAAAATAAGTAAAATATTAATGACCAATGTTTTTCCACCTCATGTTAGCCACAACATGTGAACATAGAATCACATTGTTGGCTAAGTCCGGATGCTCCTACATCATCAGAGAACTGATCATCCACTGCTAGTGGGTCATCTGACTTTGGAATTCTCGATAGGAAATCTGCAACTATGTTCTCCTTTCCTGGATGGTCCTTGAAAGTTATATCAAACCCCTGTAAAAGCAACAACTAACGAGTCACTCTTCCATTTGTAATAGGTTTATTGGCTAAATATCTAATGGCAGAGTGATCGGTATACATGAATACTTGGTAGCCAGTTATATAACGTCTAAATTTATTAATAGCATTAATGACAGCCAAATATTCCTTTTCCATCACTATATAGTTTAATTCGGCAGGAGTGATATTCTTGCTAATATAGTAAATAGCGTAGGGCTCCTTGTCCTCTTCTTGACTGAGAACTACCCCTATCATTGTATCGGATGCATCTAAGGAAATGTGAAAAGGAAGCTCCCAATTGGGGCCACGTAAGACTAGGGAAGTTGAGACAAGTTTCTTCATATCTGAAAAAGCAGTGTCACATTTGTCAGACCAATGGAACTCAACATTTCCAGTTAATCCATACAAGGGTGCAACAATTTGTGAGAAATTATTTATAAACCTACAGTAGTACCCTACATATCCAAGGAAAGTACCTACCTTTGTCTGAGTACAACGTGTGACTAATAAAATAATTACCTATACCTTTGTCGGATCTACCTGTATTCTAGTTGTAGAGATGTAGTGTCCTAGGATCACTCCTTTGGTCATCATCATGTGACACTTTTCATTTCTCAAACATAATCAGGTAGCAATGCATCGTTCCAATTCTTGTTCTAGTGTTTGCAGTTACTTATCAAAGTCATCTCCATATGGAGTAAAGTCGTCCATGTAAACCTCGAGCCCCTCATTTATTAAATCATAAAAATGTTGAGTATGGCCCTTTGAAATGTTGTTGGGGCATTGCATAGTCCGAATGGTAATACCCTATAGGAAAATGTACCCCAGGGGTAGGTAAAGGTCATTTTATCTTGGTCTTCAAGGGCTATCTAGATTTGATTGTAACTAGTGAAACCCTCAATAAAAGAGAAGAATCGCTTTCCTGCCAATGTATCAAGGACCTGATCAGTAAAAGGGAGGGGGAAGTGGTCTTTCTATGTTTATTTATTCAATTTTTTGTAATCCACACAGATTCACCACTTCCATTCTTTTTAGGAAAAAATACTAGAGGAGAGACCCATTTGCTGTCTGAAATAGGATAAATGAAGTTTACATCTAGCAGCTTTTCTAATTCATCTTTTACAACGTCTTTCATATGCGGGTTTAACCTCCACTGAGGCTGCCGAATAGGATGAGCATCCCTTTCAATCTAAATGTGATCTGTGCATAGTTGAGGATCTATACCCTTCATGTCTGGGTAGTCCCAAGAAAAGGCTCCCTTATATTTTTGTAAAATTTTAACGAGCTTTTGCTGCTTGTTACTATCCAGACTGCCATTGATATTTAAAACTTTTCCTAGTTCAATTTCAATTGGCATGCTATTGTGAACAACAGTCATGGGTATGTGTTGATCATCAATGTCTACTAAGGGGTCCTCTGGTGCTTCGTTATAAAGAACTACTTTTAACATTTAACACTTTAAATTTTCTGAAGTAGATGGTTGGTTCATGAAGTTATTGATTACATTGTCTTTAGTTTGACCTTTGAATTCAAGTGCTTCAACTATTGTGATTGTGAACAAATGTTTTGTTCCCGATATGTATGTGGCTGCTTGTGAATATTTACAATGGAAGGACTTGGTTTGCCCGGGGGGTATATTTACAATGGAAGGACTTGGTTTGCCCGGGGGGTATATGGAAATATTATTTATGGCATCTCCTATAGAAATGGTCAAGTTGCCTATTCGATAGCCTATGTAAGCATCGACCGTTGCTAACCAAGGTCATCCCAATATCAAGGGATGCCCATCTAACCTCCTTTTTGGGTTAATAACTAAAAATTATGTCGGGTACGCCCATGAGTCAACAGAAACTAGGATGTCCTGTAATATACCTTTTGGTTTAATAACAGATCTATCAGGAAGTAAGGTGGATGTGGGTTCCAAGGTTGTTATACCTAACTTCTCGCAGGTTTCTATAGTTAAGATGTTGATGGCTGCCCCCAAATCAACTAATGGGTTTGAAAAAGAGTGGACAGAGATTTGTACTGTGACTATGGGGTTTCCTAGATCCTCATATTTTATTGGTGTTTCTATACCCAAGAGTAAGTCTGACACTACTCCCACTACATGAATAGTTGGTACAGTATTTTCTTTCCTCACCTATTTTTTTCCACACAGTTCTTTAATTGTTTTAGCATAGATAGGAATGTCTTGTATAGCCTGTCGGAGAGGAATTTTAATGCAAATTTTTTTTAATTCCCCCAAGAGATCAAAATATGAAGAGACTATTGGTTTAGGTAGTGTTAATCTCTTAGGGAATGGAGGGGAGGAAATAATAAGGTTTTCAGGGTCTTTCTAGTCAACTGTGTCCCTCCCCTGGTCTATCTTTGTTTATTTCACAATTTCTTGTTTAGGTACTATTGGAATTTCAGACTCAAGTTGTGGCAGGGCCGTATCTTCTTCAGGTGAAATAACACAGACTTATCGCGACCTAAGTTCATTGCATTGCTTGTGTTCAGTTTTGGGGTTTGGGTTCTCAACAATTTGGATTAGTTGAACCTGTCTGTTATTGGGATTAGGATTGGGTTGCGTTGGCAGTTGAGGACTCATAATAGATTGAGGATTGTGTTGGACTGGGTATGGAGCCGGTAATGTGGGTTGATTCTGAGGCCCTGTTACCATAGGTAAATTGGTCATCCCCAGGGGTCCCTGCCAGTTTTGAGACCAATTTGTATTATGTGAAGTGGAGGCAAGCCACTGGAACTGATATGGATTGCTTTGCCAGTAAGTGGAAGAAAAAGGAAAACTTCACCAACTATTATCTAAAGGGGATCGTGTTGGCCAAGGAGGCATGGAAAATGATCGGGATGGCCAAGAAGAGAAAGGTGATTGGCCACGCCATGTTGTTCCAGGGTTTTGTTGATTAAATTGTGGAGGAGAAAAGAACTAAGATGTGTCTTGTGGCATACCTGGTCATGCTTGCCACTACCGGCATTGATTTATTAGATACACTATTTATGTTTCTTCTTCTACCTCTTTAAAAACCTCTTTCAACCCTGGGAGTGAAGGGAAATGGTCAGTGGTGTGGTCCTTCGTACAAATAGCACATGTCTGGACCATGTCTAATGGACACTCCTGCTGGTTGTGCTTCTTCCAATAGCGTGGCAAAAAACAACCAAGTTTTGTTCTGCTAAAACTTTATTCTGCTTGGCTTGTAGGACATCTAGCTGTGTTGTGAGGATGCCTAAGATATCGGTTTTAAAATCTTCTAAAATATTTCCGAATTCTTCTCTAGTCATGATGCCACCTAACTGTTTATAATTCCTCATAACTGAATCCCGTCTGGTTGGTCTACTTCGCGTACTACCTCGAGAGCACCTGATACACAATGAAATAATGTCATCATATTCCTCTTGATAGATGTCCCCTTTTCCCATTATATTAAGTGTCTCTACCCATTCTTATTTCATTCCTTTAATCATTGTTGCTTTCAAAATATCTTTAGACATTGCAGTATATCGATATCTTTGCAAATTATACTGAAATCATTCAACATATTCTTCTAATGTCTCATCGTATTTTGCAAACATATTAAAGATTTCATCTTTTACTTCTCGAGTCCGGCAGTAATCTTGATTATTTCCACATTAACATCATGTTGTTACATTTTCTCAAAGCTTATGTATTATTTTTTAGATGCTTCAGGTGAGTACTTCACTCATGTTCGAGAGCTATAAACTTAACAAATGATAGGAGAAGTGCTTGACCAGTTTCTATTTAAAATAGTGGAGAGAAATTAATTGTTGAAGAATTAGCTTTCTTAGTCTTTCTTTTTTTAATTATTTTAATAAAATAGATTTAAATCAACCATTATTAAAAATTATATTTATTTTAATATTAAGTTTTAAAATAAAGAAATTAGATTTTTTTTCTTTATTTTGTTGGTCTTTCTTTTCTTTTTTTAATTACTTTAATAAAATAGATTTAAATCAACAATTATTAAAAATTGTATTTTAATATTAAGTTTTAAAATAAAAAAATAAAAAATAAAATAGTTTAAAGAATTTTTAAATTTTTAATTTGCAATTATGTACTATTCAATTTTTTAAATCAAATTAATAATGTATTTAAAAATTCAATTTAAATAACAAAAATCACAATCTTACTCCAAATTATATTACATATGTCAATTTATTACAAAAATCTTGTAAAATCCTATCCATTGAATTATTCAAAAGATTATTACTGTCACTGCAACACATATATATTGATATGAAACATATGCTATGACAATCCATTCCTAAGTTGAAATGAATTAATCTTTTAAAACTTTGTGATGATTTTTAGACTCCTTTTAAAATTTTGTGATAATTTTTAGGAGTCTAATTTCGAGTAGAAATTTTTTAGATTCACAAGTTTGAATTGAAAACTCTCCACAATCTAAGATTTTCAAGAAGCTAAATCCATATAAAAGCTAACTTTAAATATAAAATTTGACAAAAAAATTCCAGCAGATCCTTGCCAAAAATATCCAAAAGCCCAGCATGTTTAGAAGAACCCTAATTAGAAATAAGCATCATTCTATTTACATCTTTCTACCTGCTGATACAACAAATGTCAAATACATTTAATTACCATTCGGGAATTATAGATAAATCATTGCCTTTCAATTTGTCCACTGTTTTCAGTCTGGTGAAGCCATGACTTGTGACCACGATTCTTAAATAGGTTCGTCATCGTCGTGTAATCGTACCAGGCAACATTGTTTTCTCAGCTCTTCTACTATTGCTGTGCCCTCCAATCGCTCACTTATGACAATGGATCGAATCTGCTTGCATGCCAATGCTATTATTCCCAAACCACGACCTTGGATCCCTGCACAATGATAAATTTCCAGCGATCGTAACTTACTGCAAGATGCAAGATTGGCCAATCCATCATCTGTGATCCTTGTCGATACTAAGGTTAAATGACACAACTTGCTGCAGCTGGTAGCAAGAAAGCCAAGTCCCTCGTCTGTCACAAAATTGCAATTGGTGACATCTAGATATTCTAATTCCCTGAAATTTGTGAGGATCTTTAAAGTACTAATATTTGTGCACCAAACCAGGCTCAAATGCCTGAGCATTTTCGCACCACTTGCTATACTAGCCAAGCTTAAATCATCTACTGCTGTAAAACTGAGATCCAGAATTTGCAGTTTACTACAGAGACCGATTGCAGAAAACCCCTTTGAAGTTTGTACGAAGCACCCACTAAGATTGATTCTTTCAAGCTTGCTGTTGGAAAGAAGTAGAGTCTCCAATTCTACATCTGTGACCAAGGAGGCTGACCTGAGTGACAACTCCTTCAATTCCATCCCATTGAAATTTAACAGAGCCAGACATTTCCCATCACTGTGGAAGCCATCCAGTGCAAGTGATGTTAGAGCCTTGCAATCCATTATATGAAGCAAGGCAGACTCTGTCAATAGCTTAGCTACCAAACAAAGCTTCTCAAGCTTTCTACAGTTCTGTATAATCATGAGTAGAGCAGCATCATTTAAAGGAGAGGACCAGCTGAAATACACAAACTCCTTCAGATTTTTGTTTGCTGCAACAATGGTTGCTAATGAATAATCAGAACAGGCTTGTTGATCCCCATATGTATGAATAGACAGAGCAATCAAAGTTGACAACCCTGACAGCTCTCTCAGGTTCCCCTTTAGGAACCTCAAAGACAAAATCTGCAAATATAGACAGTGGGTTGCCAGAGACCTGAGGGCCAAGGTGATATCGATGGAATAAGTGCCAGGGACGTAGTCTCCAAAATCTAGAGAGAATTTCAGAAGCTTTGGACAATTCTTCCCTATCTTGGACAAACCAGAGGGGCTGAATCCAAAGAAACCCGTTAAACTCAACTCTTGGATATTCTTGCAATTTCTCAATGAGTCGAGGGCACCATCAGACAAATTCATGCAATCCTGAAGATTGATAGACCTAAGCCTCTTACAAATTCTAGTGATGGCCTCGATCCCAGAATCCATTAAATTGGGTATTGAAGATAAGGAAATCTCCTGGAGCATAGTATAATTTTGCACAAATCCCACAAGCCCTTGATCTGAAATGCATACCTGAGGCTGCTCAGAGCTCCCTAAGGATAATATCAGTAGGCTTTTAAGGGATTCAGAGATCAACTGGAGATCTGAGTCCTGCGATTGGTCACAGCATTCATGGAGTTGCAAGTGCTTAACATGTTTGAAGCGGGGAAGGAGAGAAGGGAGGAGAGCAGTCGACCTGACACTGAGTTTGTGGACAGCCCATTCAATTGTGTGGTTCCAGGCTTTGCAGACCATGGACGTCGAGTACTGATCCTGCGGCTCCGACAGCTGTGTTAAGATGAGGGACAACAAGCCGCTGTTTCCCATGACAAATTCCATGCTATTCTTCATTGTTAATGTTGTTCTGTGAAAGAAGAAATTTACAGAAAATAATGGTGGTCAGGACAACTGCAAACTACTGGCAGAAACATTCTGAATTTATGTAAAACAGAACTTCCCCTCCCTCCACCGCTCAGGTCAACGATTCTTCATTTAAACCTATCATGCCTTCGATCGTGGGAATCTCTGTCGTTGACTTTGAATAATTCAGCCATTGCAGTCCCCGTGAAACACCGGTCTCAAAAAACACACGTTTCAAGATCATTTGTGTGGGACTTGGGAATAGCGTGAAGACGTGGGATTTAAATATCAATTATGGACACATAAAACAGTGAACGATAACCAATATGAATTGTGTGGGACATGGGATTTAAATGTCAATTATGGACACATAAAACAGTGAACGATAACTAAATATTTACTCGGGCTATTGACCCATTGACCCATTAATGGTAGTTGTATATGTCTACTGTTATTGTTTTATGAGTGGGGTTGTATAGGTTCATTGTTACTGTGTTATCCACTCATTAATGTGTTTTGGGAATGGGCATATACATTATTAAATTTAAGTAAGTATATTATCAAGAGGTAATATAACTTTTATTCCATAGGGAATGGGCATATAACTTTTATTCCATAGTTAAATTTACTAACCTAAATTATTATATATTAAATATTAATAAATATTCTATAATAAATATTAATAAAATATTTGATATTATATAAAAAAATATAATTAATTAGTATGAGTTGTTTTTTTATTTTTATATAATTTATCAAATAATTTAAACTTGTGAAATTGTGCACTTTAAATTATCACTAAAAACCTTATATTTTAAATTAGACAAAGTATATAGTTTTTGTTTTTGTTTTGTTTTGTTTTGTTTTTTTTTTCTCTGAATTGGACTAATTTTATTAAGCAAAAATATGGTACAAGATGATGATACAATCAAGAGAGACAGTAAACCGGCAGCCGGAAATGATAGGACTATCAACCTCGGTTCCGGAGAAGAAGTGAAGCAAGGAAGGAGCTACAACATATGACTGGAAAGAAAAAAAGATTGATTTCTACCCAGAATGGGCAGAAGCCTCAACACAAAGCTTTTTCCCTTTCCTTTTTTTGACTTCAACCCATCCATCCTGGGGTGTATGAGCAACAACAACTTGAAGACTGGAGTTCTCCAAAGGGGGGCCCTCCTTTTCTGATTTAGAGGAGGAGGTCATGTGGACGTGTTTCTGGGTGATGGCTATATCGGAGGTATGTGCCAGTCCATCGGCGAAAGGAACCACTGATTAAGGGGCTTGATCCAATTTTGCATCAATATCTTCATCTTCAGAGCTAGAGGATTCAGAATCCATGACTGGAGGTGGAGAGCATGGAGCCCATCGTTTGGACTTGGTCTTGGAGAGGTTATCCTTTTTCTTTTTTGCCAGGAGAGAAGGGTAGGAGGTCTGCAGATGTCCTGTTTGGTGGCAATGGCGGCAGCGGAATGCAGTATTTTCGTAATCCAGTGTCTGGGTCCAAACAAAGTCGTTTATCTTGAGATTGATTTGGTCTAGAAGTCCCTTGCTTAAATCTAACTCCACACATATTCTGGCATATGTGTAGAGACCTTTATTTTCCCTCCAATAATCTCCCATGATGAAACTGCCCAAGGTGTTGCCTATAGCTTTGTAGACCACAACATGCCATAAGTGGGCAGGTAAGTTTGGAAGTCTGATCCATACAGGTGTCCTGGTAATGACTGCAGTTGCCGGATCAAAATCTGGGAACCAAGGAGTTAAGAAGAGCCCTGCAGTTCCCATGAACCAAGGGCCTTCTTCTAAAGCCTTTTCATAATGCTTACTGTCATCAAATAGAATAATGAACTATCCTTTTGAACAGAAACTGACCTTACAATGATGAGTCCAGTTTGCATGGATCCAATCATAAAGATCCTAAGATCGCGGCCACAGTCCATTGAATCTGCAAATGATGGCTCTTTTTGCAAATTCTTGAAGTTGATCTGCAAGACCTGCATGGGTGATTTCGACAGAGGGAACTTCCTCTGTTTTGTCAACCAAAAAAGGCTTGGGTTTAAGGGCTTCTAGGGGTTTGGGGTTCTCAGAGTGTACTGCATCTTTGTAAGAGAAAGGAGGAGGAGAGGACGAGTGTCCTGCTGCACCCCCTCTCAAACGAAGGGTTAACACCAAAGAGCTGTTTTTTTTAATGCTGTAAGTAGAGAGGGGAAGAAGGTCTTCAAGTTGTTTACCTTGAAAGAGAAGTCTCTGAAGGCCTGAAGGGATCCCAATCCGTCATTCTAGATCCAGTTTGAGATCCAGCACCAAATCTGAAGAACTGACCCATTGCAGGATGGTTTTTCCTGTAGGTTGAGAGATTTGGATCTGAAAGGAGTCAAAGAGGTTCCTAGACACAGTGCCAAAACCTCTTGTGCTTTCGAGAGCAAGTCTGCCATGGCGTTGATGGGGAGGATATTTCTCCTGCAAAAAGAGACGGTCACTTATAGACAGAGACAGATCTGAGATAGAGGATTGGGAAGCAGAGTGATTAAAAAGCCAATCGTTCTTCTCCTGCCTGTAAACCCGTTCTTTGCAACCTGCGTGCAAGGGGGAGAGAGGGTTTGTCGATTCGTGTTTGCTCATAGGCCCTAGATCGTGATAAATGCTGAGATTACCAGCATAAAGAGCTGCAGAGGGGTGAAAGGGACCCTTGAGAAGCTGAAACTGCCGTTGTTTTTCTGAAAGTTGCGGCTGCCTCTGTAGATCAACATAACAAGGACTGAGCGGAGCATATGGCGTAGGGACGAGGTCATTCGAGGCAAAGGAAAAAGGAGTTGGTCTCCCAATCTGTTACGGCGCGAGAGCTGTAGAAGAAAGAGCCGCCGTCAGTGAAAGAGATAAAACCCTAGTCTCCACTTCGTCCTCTGGTTGATATCTCTCAGACAAAGTATATAGATACTTTTCCTGGTAGGTATTTATATTTGAGCACATTAAAAAAAAAATTTAAATAAATAAAAAAAATTCTAAGTTATATATATATATATATAATTTTATGATGATGATGGTGGTTAACCTTCACTGAGACCAATCTTTGGTCTATTGGACCTAAAGAAAAGAGTTATTTACTTTGATTTAAGATTTTATTCCTATGCTCAAAAAACTTGGAAAGAAGCCTCTCTAGTTCACTATTATTTTGACATCTTAAAAGTTAGGAAAGTCAGTATAGTTCATAAATATTTATAAATTCATTAAATAATTTAAAATTAAATTTTATAATAAATTATAAATTTATTTATGGATTATTTCATTTTATTTATAATAATTTAAATAATTAATATAAATAATTAAAATAACTTATTAATTCAAATGATAAACTAAATCAAATTAAATATTATATATTCATTATTAAATATTAAATTCTTATATAGTATTACAATTAAAATTGCTTATTAATTTAAATAATAAATTTAATAAAATAAAATATTAGGTGGTGGTGGTGATGGTGGTGGTCCACTAAAACCAATCATAATATATTACTATATAATCTTAATATTAAATATATTAAGATTAGAATTTGAAAATATATTTATATATTAAATTAAAATTAACATGTATGTTAATTTTGTAATTATATTTTCTTTAATTTTGTTTTTACACATTTCAATTTAAATCGAATGTATATTTTTTTACATAGTGGTTTTTATTTTTTAACCTTTTTCATGAAATTTAAACTTATAATTTTACTAGAATTAAATTTTAGGCAAATTAACTGATCTACTTTTCAATAATGATAATATGCATATTAAATTTTCAAGATAGCCAAAATATTTAATTAAAAATAATTTTACTGACAAATACCCTATTCAAAACCTTTCTTACTTTTATCCTTTTTTTTGGGATGTCTTTCAACTATTAAATATTGTTGAGTTTATGTAAACATAATAAATGCACATGTTGCTTCGTGAAAACCCGCACGTGTAAATATTTGTATCATCCAAATTGTTTGTCTGCGGGATATTCGTCTCCCAAGCTGAGTCACGAAAATGTCCAAGTGGACAACACAAGTTGGTCGACAAAAGTCAAAGTAAATATATTTGTGGAATATCACTAACCGCTTCGGAATAAATTTGAATACTCAACACAAAGTCTTATCCAACAGCAACATATGATTTGGACGTTCATTACCTCATTACAGTTCATTTAAAACTAAGGTTTAATAGTTGAAAAAAATAAAATAAATTTTAATTTTTTTTTATCGAAAAGATAATGCTCCATTACCATCCTTATATGTCACTTAGTAGTGACACAATAGGAATATAGCAATCAATTTACTATTTCATTGTTATTAGTTTACTTTTTTACCTATATCATATATATAATTATTTTAATAGATATCGTTATATTATAAAGCAGTTAAGAGATTTTAGAAATTTTTATTACAAATATTATATTATGTTTATGATTTAATAAAAAATAATGTTGTTTGCTTCTATCATTTAATAACAAATTATGATTCAATTTAATAAGTTATTTGTATTCATAAATGAGGTTTTTGTATTATTTATATTATTAAAATGTATTTTAGTTATATATTCAACTTTCAATTTTAAGATTTAAATATTGTTATCTTTGTTACTATAATGGTCTATTTTGCCAGCATCAATTTTAATGGCATCAATGAGGTTGTTTATTTAAGAATAGGGTTTCAAAATTTTAATTTAATTATCAATAATTATCATGTAGATAGTAGTTAGTTAACTTTCACTAAATATTATGGAATATTCTTAGAAGTGTACATAAATTAAAGCATGACATTTCTCTACAAAGTAGTTATGTACTTTTAATTAATTGATTAATTTAAAAAATTGTTATATGAATTAAATTATGATTTTTTGAGTATGTGGTGTTAATAAGCCATGGTATTGGAACAAAGCTTATTATTATTATCAATTTAAAATCAAGTTATATTTTAATTAGTTTTATGATGAATTTTTATTTATTTATTTTAGCAAAGTGAAAAGTATTATGAAATAAGTATTTTAATATTTACTAGAAATGAAATGATGATATAACATCCATGGATAGTATTTTTATAGTAGTTACTATCAATAGCATATGAGACCATACACTTCCTAAGCTAGCTTTAAATTCCAGCCAAAACCACCTAAGGCTTAAACGAGGTTGGTATAAAGACATCAGGCCCTGGTTAAACCATCGGGAGATCGATGAGAATGTTACATTGCAAAACATCAATAACATTAAAAAAATTGTTACTTCTAAGTTCAAAGAAAAAATGTAGTGTGAGAAAGATTTAGCAGCTAAAAGAAAATTAAGGTACTATAAGGAGGTCATCAATCCCATCTTAGAATATCAAAGTATCTCTCTGTTTTAACTAGCTCAAAGAAGAAAATTAATATAGTCAAGATTAGAACGAACTCTCATGAGCTCCATAGTGAAACAAGTCGTTGGACAGTTCCTAAAACACCATGGATGGAAAGGATCTGAATATGAACATCGAGGATGAAAATCACTTCCTCTTAGAGTGCCCCGCGTATAACCACATTAGAGCTCAATTTCATATTTTTTGTTGTAATACTGACCTTCCTAGGCTTTTAAGATGTCAAAATTATAGTGAGCTCAGGAGACTTCTCTCCAAGCTTTTTGAACATAAGAATAAAATCTTAAATCAAATTAAATAACTCTCTTCTTTAGGTCAGATAGACCAAAGATTAGTCTCAGTAGATGTTAACTATCATCATCATTATCATCAAATTAAAATTTACTTTTAAAAATATTATGTCATATTTATTTATTTAATTAAACTAATTAAATTAATATAAACAAATATTATATAAAATAAATTATAATTAAAAAATAATAATATAACAGCCAATTTATCTGGTACAATTCATTTAAAACTATGGTTTAACACCTAAAAAATAAAATAATTTTTTTTGGACAAGATAATCCTCCACCACCATCCCTCTAAAACTATGGTTTAACCTTTCAAAAAAAATAATTTTTTTTATGGACAAGATAATCCTCCACCACCATCCGTCTAAAACTATGGCTTAACATCTCAAAAAATATATATATATTTTTTTAATGGACAAGATAATCCTCCACCACCATCCCTATATGTCACTTAGTTGAGATATAATACGAATATAGCAATCAATGTACTATTTATTTGTTGTTAGTTTACCTTTTAGCTATATCGAATTTCAAGTTAACCATATATATAATTTTAATAGGCATGTTTATGTTATAAAGATGGTAAGATATTTTAGAATTTTTTATTATAAATATTATATCTATGATTATGATTTAATAAAAAATAATACTGTTGGTTTTCATTATTTAATGAAAAGTTGTGATTAAATTTATTAAGTTACTTATTTTTATAAATGAGGTTTTGTGATTACATACATTATTAAAATGTATCTTATCTATATATTCAAATTTTAATCTTAACATTTTAATGCTAAAATGTACCTTATCCATATCCTCAAATTCCAATCCTAACATTTTAATGCTTGCTAACTTTGTTACCACACTGGTCTATCTTGCCTGCATCAACATCAACAGGGTTGTCTATTTAAGAATAAGGTTTCAGAGTTTTAATTTAACTATCAATAATTATTATGTGGATAGTAATGATTCAACCTCCATTAAATATTTTAGAATATTCTTAGTAGTGTACAAAAATCAAAGGATAACATTTCTCTACAAAGTAGATATGTCCTATTAATTAATTGATTAATTTAAAAATATTTCATATGAAGTGAATTATGGTTTTTTGGACATGTGATATTAATAAACCATGTTATTGACATATGGTATTAGAACAAGTGTTATTATTATTATTATTATTATTATTATTATTATTAATTTAAAATCAAGTTATATTTTAACTAGTCATTTTAATTTTTTTAGCAATGTGAGACTTATTATGAAGAAAGTATTTCAATATTTACTATGGATGAAGAGATGTTGATATAACATCCATTGATAGTATAACCAAGTCTATTTATGGGGAGAGAGGGGCATTCTATTGTAAGAAGGGGACATGCAAGTTTGTAAGTTTGTCCGTTCGTCCAAAAAATAAAAATAGAAAAAATTAATGCCTACCTAAAAAAAGGAAAATAACCATATAGATAAAAATATACAATACAATTATCTCATGCTTTTAATTATTCTTTTATTATATAAGTTGAATTTGACTAGATGTAAATTTATCTTCAACATATTTTTTCTATCACATTAAAATTCCAAGTTGGGTAAAATTTTAAACATCTTTACTCTTTACTAAAGCCAATTTCATTTCCTAAATCAATGTAAAAGGCTAATTCAACACAAAAAATGGAAAATATTGCTCCAAAATCTTATTTTTTGTAAGTCAAAGTTCTATTCATTCATCAAAAAAGAAGTACATCAGTTTCAAAATGCAGTTAGTCTCACTGTGTCTAGGTTTGTTGACAACTATGATCATCATATGATAGAGAAGCAAAAGAACAACTAGAGATAAAGTCCACAACTTAGGAGGCCAAAAGCACTAGAAAACATGTAAAAAATGTAAAACACTTGTAACCATACTCAGTCATCTGAAGTAATAGAAGCAGGATTGTTCGAAGCAATACCTGGAGGAGGAGGAGGATGAAAGGAGTATTGTACATCCTCTTCAAAGTGTGTCATCCATGACTCTAGCTTCTCGACCTTCTCTAATAGTGAATTATGACCGCGCCATAGCATCACGACCTGTTACCATACATGACACTAGAAGTAATGAATCTTTTTCAATGTAGAAATTAGCCCTAGATGTTCTTTTTGTCGAACCCTCTCAGAGGTTTCCAGACGGTCTAGTATAGACTGGATCAAATCCTGACAACTATCTAGAAAACATTGGCATTCCACCATTTCTCCATGCCCAAGTTGTCTTAATTTCCCTCGAATACCTTTTCCCCTTCGACGTGTCCCCCCACCCCTCTTTGGAGTCTGCAGGGTGCTCCCCCCATGACCAGCCAATGAACCACCATGACCACCATGATCCCAAGAAGTAGCCTAACATGCCCTTCCAGTGGTGTGACCACCTTGGCCAGAGCTTTGAGATGCCTTTGCCACCATTACCACCTGCAAGTGAGACCCTTGACCACCCTTCTTGACTGAAATTTTCTTAGTCGGGGGGAGGGAACGAGAATTGTGTGGCTCCGGATGCATCATAAAAAGGCCATCTGAACCAGGAAAAGGAGGAATGAATAGACAATTACTAATCTTCACCTAAATTATCACTGCATTGAAAATCCCCAACCACACCGGAAAAGTGTTAACCCGTTTGACTAGGGATGCTACTAAACAACAAGAACCCAGTCCATCGGTGAAAAAATTAACCATAAATTTGCAGACCCCAACCCCTCTCAAACAAAACAATAAGCCCTGCAAGCATACACCCCAACACCATGAAATAAATTTACAAAAGCATAACCCTAGGGGAGAGTCGTTCAAAAGATGAAACCTACTACCCTAAAGACATAGATGAGACCAAAAGCTTTGATACCGAACCACCCACAAAAAAAATTGCAGGGCAACCTAATTACTATGCACCGAACCCTTATCCCACTCACAGAAGCCAAAGACCACATGCAAGAAAATAAAGAAACCAATTGAGTAATCTTGATCTTGGGGAAGGGGAACTTGTTAGAGTCGGTCTGTTCATCCCTCCGTCAGAGATCAAAATTCTCTTTCATTGCATTTCATTTTTAGGTGTCTCATTCAATTCGATCATCTGCATTCCATCAGGAGCATCTGTCTTCTGACGAAAAGGTCTTGTCGCTCATGCCCCTCGTGTCGTGTACCTGCTGGCTCAGGTCTGTTCATCAAAGTCCATCAAAATCATTTTACAGTCAATGGCAGTTAATGTTTGGTCTTTTGGTGGGCAAAGAGTCATTTCAGTCATTAGGTCTAGGGTGTCGCAATTTTTTGTCTTCAAAGTGTCCAATAATTCCAGCAGGCCAGAGGGAGGATCAAAATAAGTTTTCATCTCAAGAAATTTCATCATTAGAATGTAAGATCTTGACTTTTCTTCAAAACTCTGTTTTGAAGAAAATCGTCATTTTGTTCTTTGCAATAAATTTCCATGTATATTTTCCAAGTTTTTTAGTTGTCAAAATCTTCAGGTGCAGCCCTGTTCGCCTTTGCCAAGTTTCGTACCAGTCATCCCTGCAAAAAATAGACAAGAGTTTCGTCATTTCAGTCAAAAAGTCAAAATGGAAACAAAAACAGAGTTTGTATTAAAAGTGAAAAAGTGCCAAAGCTAAAAACATAAGAAAGTGGGTTTTTGCAAAACAAAAATCAAATCCATGACTATAAGAGATATTTTCGCCATTCAAATGTCATTTGTATGCAAGAAGTTGTTAAAGACTCAAGGGAAAATTGTGGAGGAACGAAATCGTGAGTTTGAAGCCGAAACTGTGTATTGGAGTGTTGCGCGGCGCACAGGAGAAAGGTCGCCGCGCATTGGTATGTCGCAACACACACAGTCGTTTTCTATAGTGTCAATTTGCTCTTGCGCGGTGCATAAGGCACGCACGGCGCACAAAGCCTCCAAGAAGAATTTTGCCACTACTTCATCAAATTTCCAAAACGACTCAACTATTTTTGCTCCGAGTAAGTCTGATTAACCTTGCCATTGTTATTAGCTGGTGTTTAGTATGGTTTGAAGGAAAGAATATGAAAGTTTGGAGGTTGAAATTGTAAACCCTATCATTTGGTGAAAAACTGCTCCTAGGGTTTGAATTTGGGTGTTAAAACTTAACGTTGGTGCCAAAACACTCCCATTACATTCCCACCTGTGGCTTTTTTCCCCCTCACTGTCACAATATCATTAGTATCCCTTCCCTATTCCCTTATAAAACCACTTATTTCTAAAAATCCTATTATCCCTGTCCCTAAGTTACTTTATTCCTTATCATTCCTATTTCCCCATATCATTTGTAAAAAATCCCCAAACCCCACCTTCCTAAAACATAGTCAAGTGACTGTTTTCACAGTATAAGCTTCACTTGATTGAGACATATTTTTCCCACAGTTCTATACCCACTGTCCCTATTTATCACAGTCCTTTCCTACTTGGCAATATTTTGGCAATTGGAGGCAATAAACATCAAGTCTTCATTTCTCATTTTCAACCAACCAAACATACACTTGTCATACACATTACAACACCATGACGGACACAGATTCATCATATGAGCAAAACAGTGATTCTACCACAGAGCTTCATGTACCAAGAAGGCCTCGTAAAGGAGGAAAACATGTGAGAGAAGAGCCCACCTCATTGACTCAGTTACAGGCCTGCCCACTTGCCATGGTGTGTTTCCAAGAGCAGTCATGTTATCAGTACTGTGAGAGGGTTGCTTAGATTCAACATCATCAGGAGTTAGCCCGGTTGTTTGTTTTACATTTGCATGATGGTTAAGTTACACTCGCTGGTGTAAATTTCACCTTGACACCAGAAACCATTTCTTAGGCAACAGGAATACCGAATGTAGGTGAGGAGTGGAACAAAAGATAGTAGGTGGATAGAGTACATTACGAGCCATACATCAAGCCTGGATATGTGAGGCAACTCAACAGGGTATTCCCATTCCAGTTCTTGAAGGAATCTTATGCACCATTGATGATACTCATTATTAGGTACTTTAGTTGTGAGGGTCGGTTCTCACGCCTTTATGCATACCACATCAGGTTGTTGATGCATTTCACGAGAGTGAGGATGATGAACATTCCATATTTTATGTGCCGAAACATAGAGAGGATGACTACTCTTGTGCAGAAGAAGACTCCAGAGCAGCAGTACAACAACATTTATCATTATGCGTTCATCAAGATCATTGTCATACATCAGCTTGGATTGCAGGGCATTGCATGGGAAGATTTCATTTCTCGTGAGTTCTTCACAGCCCCTCAGCCTCCTCCAGAGATTGTTCATGATGCAGGTGAGCCTTCACATCAGTTTGAAGGTCCCGAGACAGAGCCTATCATCGGTGTGCCAGTATTTGTTACTTATCAGAGAAGCATGAGAGCATTATTTGCAACAGTCCGACGAGTACTATCTCCACCCGGGGTGGAAGGGGTCTCGTTGTCGTCGTCATAAGCACATGTACAGGTACAGGACAAAGGAAAGAGGCCTATGCAGGAGGAAGGCCCTTCAGGAGGTCAGGATACTAATTTTACATTGATTGATGTGGATTTGAGCTCTCCAAGCTCAAAACTGAGAGAGATCATTCAGGAGCAGAAAACTGAGATCAGCACATTGACCGACAAGTTGCAGAGAGCTCAATGGATCATTAACTATCTAGAGCAATAGAATAAGAAATTGGAGGATCATAAGACGATCATGGAGTTGCAAAACATCCACGAAAACTGGCAAGCTGCCTGAAGAAGCCCATCGCAGATGACACCTATTGAGCGGGAGATTGAGGCCGATAGAGAGACGTGGCTTGAGAGGGTCAACATGCATCTTGAGAAGCTGTTGGAGAAGGAAAACAAAGAGAAGAACATGCTCCGACACATGAAGAACCACTATTGGGCATGCACACATGTTTGCAAAGCGAAGATCAAGATGTTGAAAGCGAGGCTAAGGAGGGCACTGAAGCGTCGCAAAAGGGCATGATAGGCTCCAAATCTTGGCCAAAGCTTCTTTGGCTGAGCATAGCGCTTGATGAGGGACCTTCAGTCCAGATTTCAAGGAATTTGGAGAAAATTTTGTCATTTTTGAATTTTTTGGTCACAAAACAGGTTTTTTTTCCCGACGTGTAGCGCCACCTTGGGCGCGCTTACGATTGGGAGGTCCTCTGGAGGAAAAATTGATATTTCTGGATTTTTTATGAAAATTTATGCATGCTCAGGAATGGCCTAATAATTTCATCAAGTTCTGGGTTGCCTAAAGGGTCAAAAACACTTTGAAAATGGCCTTTCTACCACTTTTTGCACACATAGGAACTAGTCTTGGGAGATTGAACTTTTGGAGGGGCAAAAGGACACCAAATCCAGAAATTCCACTTGGGTTGGAAAGTAGACTGGTAGGGCTTTCCAACAAGCTATCATGAGCTCAATTTGGACTTTGGGAACGGCCTCAAAAACAACTCCAAAATTTTGCTACGTATAGAGATTTTGGGCGCGACGCATAAAGGATTTTTGCCTATTTTTCACTCCACAGCTCAGAATTTCACCTAGTTTTGGCCAGTTTTACTTTTTCATGTAACTATTGATCTAATTTGATGTAATTTCATGTCCATGATGTAATTTTGGCACATTTTTACTTGTTCTAGAAGATTCATTCACCAAAAGGTGAAATGTGAGTGAATGGATCAGTTTCCTAGCATATAGAGGCAACTTGTTTCATGGCCTATTTTCTAGTTCCTAGTTTAGATATGGTTGAAACAGTTCCTAGAATGATGAGATCAACCCATAGAGGCATGGGAATGGGTTAGGCTTGTCTATATTATGTATTTGCTCAGACATTTTCAGGGTTGGACACTTGGGATTGCATAGCACTTCATTGTACATTCATTCTGCAATTTTGGAAAAGGAGTAGACCAGGGTTTGCAGCCCTCTTTGGGATCCTTGTGGCTCTGTTTTTTGATGGTGTTTTTCTCCATGTGTTTGTAAGTTCACTGATTTTTATGTGTACCAATTCCATTCTCCTTTCTTCTTAAATTAAGCAAATCAGTGTTAAAGGTAGAATTCAGTAGCTTGCTTTGCTCTACCTTTAGTTTTGTTTAATTTTACATGTTTTCATCTATTTGAGGAGGACTATTGAGACCGTCTTTCCCTCTTCAACTCCCCACCAGTCTGTTCCATCCATTCAATCATTCTAAAGAATCAAAGTACTAGCCTTCCTCGCCCCAATCAGACCTCTGCAAAAACTAGGCCTTATCCTCGCACCCAAAACTGCCTTTCCCTTTTTTCCAACAAAAAGCCCCAAAATCAAAATCAAACTCCTTTATTTATATACCTAGCCTAAAATTAGCTTCTATTTCAGTCATCTCAAGCCCTATTGATTACTTTTCGCTGAGATTGACCCGGAGAGAGCCCTCTCCTGTTCTGGTAGGGCTAGCTACCAGACTGAGCATGGTTTGATGTTACCCTGAACTCTGCCTTCCTTCAGCCTGAGGTAGATTTAGGCAATAACATAGTGGTGATGATACTGGGGAAGAACATGGTTTGCTTGTTGGTGTTATTTGTTTCATAAGCTATAGACGGAGCCTGAAGTTATGCCTGGTAGCCTTCGAAATTCTTTTGCTTTGCATTAGTGGAAGTAGATAAACGCTGCTTCAGTCAATCTCCGGTCTAGCTTGTGAACGTGACACTTGACTTGTAAATTACCCTAGTATATCAAATCGTTCTGGACTTTTGGGTGATGAGTCTAGAATTTGATAGGCTGAACAAGTTGGTTTTGTCCCTTTGATTTTTGAAATTAATCCAACACACTGGCTTCCAGAAGACATACAAGAGCAAATCCGGATCCCGATCCACCTCTAGTGTATGAGAATCCTAATCTAATTTCAATAATCCTTCGTCGAGAAAGTCCCGTGATCCCTTTGTTTAAATCTCATTCATGCCCTACTATATTTGAATTCCTTGAAGATATTGAGTTTGATGATCAATTTGAGTTGTCGTTGTTTGAAACTAAATCTGAAAGTGCTATTGGTTCTACTGTCATAAATCCCGAGTTTATCAAGTATCTTGAGATTGAACAAGCTAATATATCCATTGATAGTTACATATTGAACATTCAAAACTCAATTGTGGCAACAAATATTCCTGAGTTTATCGAATCTGCTTCTGAAACTCTTGGTCCATCAGTAGTTACTTCTGATTCACAAGTTCATACCCAGCCTCCTTTCATTCCTACTATTCCCGTGCAACCATCTAATTCTGATCAACAATCTGCAGTAGTTTCTCCTCCATCCCCACCACATACACCCCGTACATCTACTGCTCCTACTCCTCCTGTTTCTCCAAGACAGGTTATAAACCCACCAAGAGCAATGGCCGCTAGATTTGTAACCCTTGTCCTACCTCCAAACTTGGATGCTATGCCCGCTGATTATCAAAGTAAGATCCCATTGTTTGATGGTACTCCTCAGAGTGTTCCTGCTCAGAAGCATATTGATAGAATGGCAGACTTCTTTGATCCCCATGAAATTGATGAAGAAAATGTGACTATGAGATTGTTTGTGCAAACTTTTGGTGGTGAAGTACGTAAGTGTTTCAGAGCTTTGCAACCTAGAAGTATTTCTACATTGGCCAAGCTTCAGAGACAGTTTTTGGATCGGTGGGAAATAAATAAAGATCCTCTTCAAATCACTTCTGAATATACTAAGATCAAGCGCAATGCTGGTGAGTCCGTCCAAGACTATATTATTAGATTTAATGCGGTTTATAATGCAATTCCTGATGATTTGAGGCCATCTAAGAAGTCATCTTTGCTTAAATTTCTGGATGGTTTTGACCCAGACATGGCCTATTCATTACAGGAAAGAGATCCGCCCACTTTGGAGGATATGCAGAAAATTGCGGTGAGTGTGGAAGCGAATTTTAATGACAAGAGAGCTAGATTGAAAGCAGAGAAAAAAGTCATGATAAAGGAAGAAGCTTCTACTTCAAATCAACTACTTTGCAAAGTGGAAAAGATGTTTGAAAGAATGACACTTGATAAGCCCGAAACGCAGATCAGGAATCCCAACTTCCGTGGACAGCAGCAACCTCAATTCAGGATCAAACAATGAGAGCAGCGAGAACAAGAACCACCAGCCCAACAGCAGGTAAAAACTCCTTTACAACAAAATTTCGTTGGTCCCGAATCAGATGATGAAGACAATGTAATTGGAGAAGAAAATCACTTTTTTACACATGATGACATGCCAACCTTTATCACTGAAGATGAGGAGTATGCAGAAAGTCCAGCTGAACAAAGCGATGAGGATTTTATCTTGGAAAATGAGACAGCTCTTGAAGAAGAGTCAGATGAGTATCAGAGAGGTTATATGAATGCTTTGTCCGCCCAGAAGAAACAATATTTACTCAGAAACAGAGATGTGCCTATCAATCCAATCCAAAAGAGAAAGGAAGTTTCAGCACCAAGGAATGATGCACCCATTGCACAAAAGAAGGGGAAAGATGTAGCTGATCCTACTACAAGTAAGTCTCCATCAGAAAATGAAAGATCAAATCAGCCAATTGTATCGAGAGATAAATCTGAAAAGAAAGATGCTCCAGCCAAAGAGGTAGAAAAGACTTTAGGTTTTAACTTAGAGAGTGAGATTGCTAAGTTGAAAGTTTCCATTCCTTTGACTGAGTTAATGAGAAATAGCAGCTACAAGGGTCAAGTATCGAAAATTTTGAATTTCGATCCAATGTCTGATATGCTGAATGTGGAAGATGATCAACCTGAGTTGATATTTGGACAAGCATTGGATGGTGAGTCTCCCGATAGTGATGTGCCGCCTTTTTATATCAGCCTTAGATTGCATGATTTTGTGTTACATAATGCCATGTTTGATTCTGGAGCTTCTCACAATCTCATGTCGAAGGCGATTATGGAGAAATTGGGATTGGACATCACTCGGAAGTATCATGATCTGTATTCTTTTGATTCCAGCAGAGTAAGATGCATTGGGCTTATTAATGATTTGGTGGTAAGTTTAGATTAGATTCTGGCGAAGAATGTTTTGATGGATGTGGTTGTGGCAGACATTCCTCCTAGATTTGGCATGCTTCTTTCCAGATCTCGGGGAGAAAAATTGAAGGGAACATTGCATCTTGATTTCTCCTATGCTACCATTCATGTGTTCGGTCAGATGAGAAAACTATATCGGGAACAAAAGATGAAGTATATGATCACCAGCAAGGAGAAACTGGTAAATCATCCAATTAATTATGTACATACAGATTTAGAGTATTTTGTTTTGTATTCAGATAGTTTCAATGATGTAGATAGTCAGTGAGTTGAAGTAGAGGACATTCCAGAGATTACAGAAAATTTCAGAGAAGTTTTGATGAAAGAGAGACAAGAACTTGAGAGTTTCGCTGAGCAATCAGCCTCCCAAAAGCAGCAGAAAGTTGAAGGATAGCAAGTAGAAATAACAGAGCAAATGAAATTTCAGCACTTGGAGGAAGATGAAGAAGGTTTATGGACTATGGATTTCGATGGTGCCGGAATCGGTATTTGGGTACGTAGTCCTTTTTCCGCCCCAAACAAGGTAACTAGTAATGTGAGAGTTTGTTCATACAAATTAGCATTTGATTGTTCGAATAATGAGGCAAAATACGAAGCTTTGATCGCTGGTCTGAAGATACTTAGGAAGTTGAATGCTAAGAGAATTGCAGTCTATGGCGACTCCGAGTTGGTAATTAAGCAAGTGAAGGGTGAGTATCAAGCTAAGCATCCTCGGATGTGGGCTTATCGAAATTCTGTTCTTGATATCTTGAAGTTTTTTTCAGACTATAATTTGACTTGTATCCCTCGCATTCAGAATGGTATTGCAGATGCTCTTGCTAAGGCAGCTAGTAATTTGAATATCCCAATGAACTCAAGTAACAAGTTCGAGATTCATGTGAAACATCGTCCAACTGTCCCGGATAATCAAAGGTTTTGGCAAGTATTCCAAGATGATGATGAGATTGATGAATTTCTGCAGAACAAAGGTAAGTTCAAAGATACTTCGATTGACATGGAACATGATGATGGTGAGGTTGATGTGCAAATAAATCAGATGGAAGTGTTGCAACTGAAAGATAGGGTTTGATACCTTTAGAAGAGCTCTTTGATCAAGATGACGTAGCTATAAAGCCAACCTTGCGGCCAACTGAAAAGGGAGTTGAAGACGTGAACATTGGAACAACTGAAAATCCAAATATGGTGAAGTTATCCAAATCATTGCCACCGGAGGTAAAAGAAAAATATGTGAGTTTGTTGTCTTCTTTTGCTGATGCTTTTGCTTGGGACTATTCAGATTTAAAGACGTATGATACCAATATAATTCAGCACACCATTCCTATTAAGCCAAATCAGAAGCCCTTCAGGCAGAAGTTGAGAAGGATAAATATGAAGTTGCTGCCCTCGATTGAAAAGGAGGTGAATCGATTATACAAGTCTGGTATCATTGTTCCTATAAGATTTTCAGATTGGATATCCAATTTGGTGCCCATTCGCAAAAAGACAGGTGAGATTCGTTTGTGCATTGATTTTCGGAATTTGAACAAGGTTTCTTTGAAAGACAATTATCCATTGCCCAAAATGGATCACATATTGCAGCGAGTAGTTGGAGCATCTTGTATGTCACTACTCGATGGTTATTCCAGGTATAACCAAATTTTGGTCCATGAGGATGATAGAGACAAAACAGTGTTCACCACTCCGTGGGGAACTTTCCATTATGCTAAGATGCCTTTCGGTTTGAAGAATGCTGGTGCGACATTTCAGCGTGCAATGGACATGGCATTCGCGAATGAGAAATATGTTTTCCTAGTTGTGTATCTTGATGATTTGACAGTCTTTTACAATTATGATGAAGAGCATATTTACCATTTGAAAATTGTTTTTCAACGATGTAGAAAGTATGGTGTGTCACTCAATCCAAAGAAAATTTTGTTTGCCATGGATGAGGGCAAACTTCTCGGTCACATTACTTCAAAAGATGGCATCTGTATTGACCCAGCTCGAGTTGAAGCAATTCAGAAAATTGATCTTCCCTGGAATAAGAAGGAGATTCAGTCTTTTAATGGTAAGATGAATTTTTTATGCCGCTTTGTGCCTAACCTTGTTGAACATCTAAGAGAGATTATAGACTTGCTTAAGAAGGATAGTGTAGTAAAGTGGAGTGAAGAGGCGGTAAAGTCTTTTAATTTAGTGAAGTTGGTTCTTTCATCAGCTCCAGTTTTGATCAGCCCAGATTACACTCAGGATTTTATTTTGTTCTCTTTTGCTTTGGAGCATACTATGGCAGCAGTATTAATGCAGAAAAGAGATGGACATGAAAAACCAATTCCTTTTTTCAGCCATACCATAAGAGATGCAGCCCTGAAATATAACATAATTGAAAAACAAGCTCTCGCTCTTGTGAAGGCGTTGAAAGATTTCCGAGTATATATTCTGCATTCTCATATTATTGCTTATGTTCCTAACGCTGTTGTTAAGGATGTTTTAGTGCAAACAGATCCGAAAGGGAGATGGGGCAGATGGATTTCTGTCTTGTTGGAGTATGATGTGGAGATAAATCCCACAAAGCTTATCAAAGGACAAGGGCTGGCAAAGCTAATGGCTTAATCGAATTTGCACGCTTTGGATATCAATCTTATTACTGTTATGTCTGAAGATAATGAGGAAATTTCATTAGTTCAGGTATCAGAAATCTTTGTGATGTCTCCTTGGTATTCAGATATTGTATATGTGCTTCAAAATTTGTCACCACCACCCGGCATGGCTAGAAACAAGAGTAGAACTCTGAAATTAAAAGCTGCTAAGTTTTTTTTTTTGAATAATTTGCTTTATTGGAAAGATCCCGGTGGTGTTTTGCTGAATTGTTTGGTGGAAGAAGAAGCAAAGCGGGTTATGGAGGATTTTCACAAAGGAGATTGTGGCGGTCACCTTTTTTGGAAAACAACAGCCAATAATATTTTGAGAGTGGGATACTATTGGCCGACATTGTTTGCTGATGTGTATAGGACTATCAAAAGCTACCATGAATGTCAGATTTTTGAAGGTAGGCAGAAATTGCAGCCTTTGCCGCTTAAGCCCATTGAGGTGAGTGCTTCGTTTCAGCAGTGGGGTTTGGATTTCATTGGCGAAATTCATCTCGCTTCTTCAGGACAACATAGATGGATCCTATCAGTGACAAATTATTTCACGAAATGGATTGAAGCAGTTCCCACCAAGCAAGCTACGGATTCGGTAATCATTTATTTCCTTGAGAATAACATTTTGTCTCGCTTTGGTTACCCGAATAAGTTGATCACTGATAACGCAGCAGCTTTCAAATCAAAAAATATGATTGAGTTTTGTGACAAGTATAAAATCATTTTGGGGCATTCAACCACCTATCATCAACAAGGCAACGAATTGGCGAAATCTTCCAACAAATCTTTAGTCAACATCATTAAAAAGTTGCTGGAAATAAACAAGAAGAGTTGGCATAAGAAGCTGGTCAATGCACTATGGGCCGATCGAGTGAGTCAGAAGAAATCCATTGGTATGTCCCCCTTTGAGTTAGTTTATGGAGTTGATACAGTGTTTCCTACCTCTCTCGCAGTTCCGGTGGTCAAACTTCTACAGGAAGCTGGCAGTGAAGAATATCATATGCAGAGAAGAATAAATCAAATGATCCATTTGCAGTAGACGAGGGAAGAAGTTTTTCAAAACTCATTCAAGCTGCAGGAGAGAATCAAGAAGATCTATGAAAGAAAAGCAAAGGCGGATAAATTTCGACTGGAAGAAGTGGTGCTGAAATGGGATGCCAGAAATGAGGATAAAGGTAAGCACGGTAAGTTTGAAAATCTCTGGAAAGGACCCTTTAAAATTGCTGCATATCGAGGTCAGAATGCTTTTCTTCTGAAGGAGATGAACGGGGAATATTGTCCAGGAGGGCCGGTCAATGGTCGGCTGCTCAAGCGGTACCATTTCTAAGATGTTTTCTGTTGACTACATTGTCATTGTACATACCATTTATTTCAATTTCATTGCAAGAGTGCACTGTGATCTTTTCTTCAGTTTGGGGCCTGAAGTGAAGGCTATAATTCTGAAGAAGGATTTCAGTTTTTGTTTGAGTTTTTTGAGTTGGTTTTGTTCAGTCATTTCAGTTTCAAAGTTGAGTCATTTTGAGTCAGATTTTGAGTCAATAAATCAATCAACAGTCTTGAGTTGATTTGTCAAATTGTGGACTCCATATCCCAATGGACGAAGGCACTGTCTGCTTTCCAAAGATATGTAGTTCTTGGCACCTCCCAGGAGCTACCATCCCCATTGGAGCTAATGTTAGAGTTGGTCTGTTCATCCCTCCGTCAGAGATCAAAATTCTCTTTCGTTGCATTTCATTTTTAGGTGTCTCATTCAGTTCGATCATCTGCATTCCATTAGGAGCATCGGTCTTCTGACAAAAAGGTCTTGTCACTCATGCCCCTCGTGTCGTGTACCTACTGGCTCAGGTCTCTTCATCAAAGTCCATCAAAATCATTTTACAGTCAATGGCAGTCAATGTTTGGTCTTTTGGTGGGAAAAGAGTCATTTCAGTCATTAGGTCTAGGGTGTCACAAAGTTTTGTCTTCAAAGTGTCCAATAATGCCAGCAGGATAGAGGGAGGATCAAAATAAGTTTTCATCTCAAGAAATTTCATCGTTAGAATGTAAGATCTTGACTTTTCTTCAAAACTCTGTTTTGAAGAAAATCTTCATTTTGTTCTTTGCAATAAATTTCCATGTATATTTTCCAAGTTTTTTAGTTGTCCAAATCTTCAGGCACAGCCCTGGTCGCCTTTTCCAAGTTCTGTGCCAGTCATCCTTGCAAAAAATAGACAAGAGTTTTGTCATTTCAGTCAAAAAGTCAAAATGGAAAAAAAAATAGAGTTTGTATTAAAAGTGAAAATGTGCCAAAGCTAAAAACATAAGATAGTGGGTTTTTGAAAAACAAAAATCAAAGCCATGACTATAAGAGATATTTTCACCATTCAAATGTCATTTGTATGCAAGAAGTTGTTAAAGACTCAAGGGAAAATTGTGGAGGAACGAAATCGTGAGTTTGAAGCCGAAACTGTGTATTGGAGTGTTGCGCGGCGCACAGGAGAAAGGTCGAGGCGCATTGGTATGTCGCGACGCACATAGTCATTTTCTACAGTGTCAATTTTCTCTTGCGCGGTGAATAAGGCATGCACGGCGCACAGAGCCTCCAAGCAGAATTTTGCCACTACTTCATCAAATTTTCAAAACGACTCAACTATTTTTGCTCCGAGTAAGTCCGATTAACCTTGCCATTGTTATTAGATGGTGTTTAGTATGGTTTGAAGGAAAGGATATGAAAGTTTGGAGGTTGAAATTGTAAACCCTATCATTTGGTGAAAAATTGCTCCTAGGGTTTGAATTTGGGTGTTAAAACTTGACGTTGGTGCCAAAACACTCCCATTACATTCCCACCCGTGGCTTTTTTCCCCCTCAATGTCACAATATCATTAGTATCCCTTCCCTATTCCCTTATAAAACCACTTATTTCTAAAAATCATATTATCCCTGTCCCTAAGTTACTTTATTCATTATCATTCCTATTTCCCCATATCATTTGTAAAAAATCCCCAAACCCCACCTTCCTAAAACATAGTCAAGTGACTGTTTTCACAGTATAAGCTTCACTTGATTGAGACATATTTTTCCCACAGTTCTATACCCACTGTCCCTATTTATCACAGTCCTTTCCTACTTGGCAATATTTTGGAAATTGGAGGCAATAAACATCAAGTCTTCATTTCTCATTTTCAACCAACCAAACATACACTTGTCATACACATTGCAACACCATGACGGACACAGATTCATCATATGAGAAAAACAACGATTCTACCACAGAGTGTCATGTACCGAGAAGGCCTCGTAAAGGAGGCAAACATGTGAGAGAGGAGCCCACCTCATTGACTCAGTTACAGGCCTGCCCACTTGCCATGGTGTGTTTCCGAGAGCAGTCATGTTATCAGTACTGTGAGAGGGTTGCTCAGATTCAGCATTATCAGGAGTTAGCCAAGTTGTTTGTTTTACATTTGCATGATGGTCAGGTTACACTCGCTGGTGTAAATTTCACCTTGACACCAGAAACCATTTCTCAGGCAACAGGAATACCAAATGTAGGTGAGGAGTGGAAAAAAAGACAGCATGTGGATAGAGTACATTACGAGCCATACATCAGTCTTGGCTATGTGAGGCAGCTCAGCAGGGTATTCCCATTCCGGTTCTTGAAGGAATCTTATGCACCATTGATGAGACTCATTATCAGGTGCTTCAGTTGTGAGGGCTGGTTCTCATGCCTTTATGCATACCACATTAGGTTGTTGATGCATTTCACGAGAGTGAGGATGATTAACATTCCATATTTTATGTGCCAAAACATAGAGAGGATGACTACTCTTGTGCATAAGAAGACTCCAGAGCAGCAATACAACAACATTTATCATTATGCGCTCATCAAGATCATTGTCATACATCAGCTTGGATTGCAGGGCATTGCATGGGAAGATTTCATTTCCCGTGAGTTATTCACAGCCCCTCAGCCTCCTCCAGAGGTTGTTCATGATGCAGGTGAGCCTTCACATCAGTTTGAGGTCCTGAGACAGAGCCTATCATCGGTGTGCCAGTATCTGTTACTTATCAGAGAGGCACGAAAGCATTATTTGCAGCAGCCCGACGAGTACTATCTCCACCCGGGGTGGAAGGGGTCTCGTTGTCGTCGTCATCAGCACAGGTATAGGTGCAGGACAGAGGAAAGATGCCTATGCAGGAGGAAGGCCCTTCAGGGGGTTAGGATACTGATTTTACATTGATTGATGTGGATTTGAGCTCTCCAAGCTCAAAACTGAGAGAGATCATTCAGGAGCAGAAAACTGAGATCAACACATTGACCGACAAGTTGCAGAGAGCTCAATGGATCATGAACTATCTGGAGCAGCTGAATAAGCAGTTGGAGGATTAGCAGATGATCATGGAGTTGCAAAACATCCGTGAAAACCGGCAAGCTGCCCGAAGAAGCCCATCCTAGATGACACCTATCGAGCGGGAGATTGAGGCCGATAGAGAGACGTGGCTCGAGAGGGTCAACATGCATCTTGAGAAGCTGTTGGAGAAGGAAAACAAAGAGAATAACATGCTCCGACACATGAAGAACCACTATTGGGCACGCACACATGTTTGCAAAGCGAAGATCAAGATCCTGAAAGCGAGGCTAAGGAGGGCACTGAAGCGTCGCAAAAGGGCATGATAGGCTCCAAATCTTGGCCGAAGCTTCTTTGGTTGAGCATAGTGCTTGATGAGGGACCTTCAGTCTAAATTTGAAGGAATTTGGATAAAATTTTGTCATTTTTGAATTTTTTGGTCACAAAACAGGTTTTTTTGCCCGACGTGTAGCGCCACCTTGCGCGCGCTTACGATTGTGAGGTCCTCTGGAGGAAAACTTGATATTTCTGGATTTTTTATGAAAATTTATCCATGCTCAGGAATGGCCTAAGAATTTCATCAAGTTCTGGGTTGCCTAAAGGGTGAAAAACACCTTGAAAATGGCCTTTCTGCCACTTTTTGCACACACAGGAACCATTCTTGGGAGACTGAACTTTTGGAGGGAAAATTGACACCAAATCCAAAAATTCCACTTGGGTTGGAAATTAGACAGGCAGGGCTTTCCAACGAGCTATCATGAGCTCAATTTGGACTTCGGAAAGGGCCTCAAAAATAGCTCCAAACTTGTGCTACGCATAGAGATTTTGGGCACGGCGCATAGAGGATTTTTGCCTATTTTTCACTCCATAGCTCAGAATTTCGCCTAGTTTTGGCCAGTTTTACTTTTTCATGTAAATATTGATATAATTTGATGTAATTTCATGTCCATGATGTAATTTTGGCACATTTTTACTTGTTTTAGAAGATTCATTCACCAAAATGTAAAATGTGAGTGAATGGATCAGTTTCCTAGCATATAGAGGCAAGTTGTTTCATGGCCTATTTTCTAGTTCTTAGTTTAGATATGGTTGAAACAACTCCTAGAATGATGATCTTGACCCCTAGAGGCATGGGAATTGGTTAGGCTTGTCTATATTATGTATTTTCTCAGACATTTTCAGGGTTGGACACTTGGGATTGCATAGCACTTCATTGTACATTCATTCTGCAATTTTGGCGAAGGAGTAGACCAGGGTTTGTAGCCCTCTTTGGGATCCTTGTGGCTTTGTGTTTTGATGGTGTTTTTCTCCATGTGTTTTTAAGTTCACTGATGTTTATGTGTACCATTTCCATTCTCCTTTCTTCTTAAATTAAGCAAATCAGTGTTAAAGGTA
This sequence comes from Pinus albicaulis, assembly GCA_034641835.2. Classification (NCBI taxonomy): domain Eukaryota; kingdom Viridiplantae; phylum Streptophyta; class Pinopsida; order Pinales; family Pinaceae; genus Pinus; species Pinus albicaulis. The sequence continues at coordinate 1,011,877,674 of CM076577.1, read as the reverse complement.
GAATTTAGTAGCTTGCTTTGCTCTACCTTTAGTTTTGTTTAATTTTACATGTTTTCATCTGTTTGAGGAGGACTCTTGAGACCCTATTGCCCTCTTCAGCTCCCCACTCGTCTGATCCATCCATTCAATCAATATAAAGCATCAAAATACTATCCTTCCTCGCCCCAATCAGAACTCTGCAAAAACTAGGCCTTATCCCCACACCCAAAACTGCCTTTCCCTTTTTTCGAACAAAAAACCCCAAAATCAAAATCAAACTCCTTTATTTATATACCTAGCCTAAAATTAGCTTCTATTTCAGTCATCTCAAGCCCTATTGATTACTTTTCGCTGAGATTGACCCTGAGAGAGCCCTCTCCTATTCTGGTAGGGCTAGCTACCAGACTGAGCATGGTTTGATGTTACCCTGAACTCTGCCTTCCGTCAGCCTGAGGTAGATTTAGGCAATAACAGAACCCACAGTGGAAGTGCCACCAATCCCAGGCAGGATGCAAAACACAGAGGTTCATGTTGTTATCTGAGCTAAAGCCTCCTCTAACAAACTGCCACAATAACCAAATCCCATGCCATACCAGAGGTGTGCCACCCTCCATATACCCTTGAAATTTTCCTTCTCCATCGCCCATTGGGGATGATCAAAAATTCACATGCCCAACATTAACGTTTCCTGTACTAAGATCATCGTGAGAGGATGAGAAGGTCGACCCCCCCACCGACGACGAAGTTTCTGACATCATTATCCACGTGTAAGGTTGATTTTCGTGTTTCTCACACCCATCAGGGATGCCTCTTCCAAGGCCACGATCCTACTTAATTCCACGAGATGGTCATATTCTGAGGTTGATGGCCATTCCCCCAGGAATTCCTGACCCTGGTGCTCACTACCACAATTAGCTAGCTTTACAGCCGCCTTGTTACCTTCATGATCCACATGTTCAGTGATTACATATTGAAAGGAGGGGAGCTAGGAGTTGATATGTTCGCCAATAAGCTCAAGTTTCCAAATTTTGATTAACTTGTCCATGGGGGACCCGTTTATTACTTCTCTAGTATGGAGATTATAATTTGGGAATCTCCCGTGACCTGCAGGTTTTCCAATCCCATTTTCGTTGTAGCTTGCACTCTCTTCTCCAAAGCCACAATTAAACCACATTATTAGTGGAACTACCACATGAGGCCACAAAAAACATCACCACTTACCTCTTTTCATTTCAAATTACACCCCCTAGGCCTGATTGAAATCTTGATTGGGGGAAAAAATTTGCTAAAAATTCATAGTGCTCAGAATTAATACAAACTAGAATGATTGGATAGGTCTCATTTCTAGGAATCCGACGCACTTCATTTCACTCAAAATAGAGTACATATGAGGAAGTTAGAGTGTGTCGTTCGCTTGAACAAACAGGTGAATTTTGAAAAAAAGGTCAAACAGGGTCAAAGGGGTCACACTTTTGTTAAAATAGGCATTTATCTGGCCCAATGGGAAGCTAACACGTGTCAAGTTTTGTTTGTTAGAATCTCCATCCTCATTGGCAGTTTTTTTTTTGGTTTTGAATGAACCAATGGTATGTCGACACGTGGCTAGCCCGGAGGCCGCCACGTTCCCCTCTAAAGGTTGAATTTGATTATGGTATGGTCAAATATAAATTTCATATTCGGTGGAAATATTTTATGTATTGGATGAAGGGAGAGGGTCAGGGTCGAACCTGCGACCTCACTCGCACTAACCACAAGCCATACCATTATACCACCATGAAAGTTCTTGTTAAACATTGAACCCAATGTATATTTATGTTTTAATAATGGTTTGGGTAGAGGCAAAAAGGGGCCACCCCTGTAGGGCTAACCCCTTACTACGGGACCATGCTCCAGAACCAAGTGGTGGGCTTAATCTTAATTGTCAAGTTTAGCACTTAAACAAGGTTTAATCAACCTTAACAACATTTTATGAGCACTAATCTGATTTAATTCAGATTTTTTTTTAATTGTTCGCTTAATGCGCTAAACCTCCATTAAATATGTTCTTACCTTAATTAATATCCAATTTCAACACTAAGTTCAGACTAGCAGTAATTGGTGGGTCCACTATTTTCGGCCCCACCTCTAGTTTTGGCCGTTCTAACTGGAGTTTCTCCAGTTTTAGTGGGGTTTCCTAGGCCAAAATTGAATGAAGCATAAATGGAGCAATTTTCGACCAATTTTGGCTCAGAAAGAGTCATTCCTATATATTTTGGATGCTTTGAGCATGATGGTGCAGGTTACAAAGGCGTTGGAGCACTTTTGTAAGTGATTTTTCCATTTTTAAGATTAAAGAAGCCCATGGCCAGCAAGAGAGGAGGTCATGCCTAGTTCACTTGATGACAATTTTCAAAGCTTGAAGAGTCTATTTTGAGGTTTTTGGGTCTTCTGAATATAATGGAGCATATTTCAAAGCCATTGGAGCACTGTAGGTGAATGCAACCAGATAATTTACCATTAATCCAAAGATGGCCTACCTAGTTGAACCAATTCCATGGAGATGTAGCCCGAGAGGGTTGAACTCATTTATCATCTATTATGTAATGTGTTTGTTATGTATTATTTATTTGCAATTTATTTTTTGTACATGTGTTTGTTAAAAACTAATTAACTCATGAATTGCTCATAAAAAAAAACAAAAAACTTGACACATAAACCCCCACATAATTGGCTAATTTGAGACGATCATAAACACATCATTTTTTTAATACTGATTAGGGAGATAGCACAAAAAAACTAGTTTTTCCATATTTAGATCAAGTTGATATCATAACACAGTTTATATCATTTTAGCCAAGGTTAGCTAGAGAATTAGTTGTTGGTTTTGAATTGTGCAAGGAGAATTTAACTGTGTGAAAGTTTATGTGTGGGAAGAGAAGGTCAAGATTGAGGACTCTACTCTCAAATCACAACAAACAAGTTTTTCATGCATTAAAAGTGTGATTGAAGCTTCATCGATAATTTTTTCTAGTCAATCATCCTTAACAAGACTCTTTGAAAAAGAGATGCTATAGAAGCTCTACATCATGAATGATATGGTGTTGGAGATGTATGATAATAAGAGGGAGGACATTATACTTCAAGAGAAGTTGATTTTCATGAAGGAGGAGAAGCAAGAGCTTCTTGAAAAGATGCAAGAGATGGAGACTCATATGCATATTACAAATGAAAACCTACCAAGGATGCATGAGATGGAGATTTAGCTCCACGATGCCAAATAAACCTTAGCCAAGTATGTGCATGAAAATGAGGTATGAAAATCAAGTTTATCTTCTATTTCCTCTCAAGATAAATTTTTAGGTTCTTTTGAAATACACACTAGAGAAATAAGGTCCAAATTATTGATGAAAATAGGCTATGAAGGTAAAGGATTGGAAAAACATGCATAAGGCATAGTTGAGCCAATTGTTGTTGAGGAAAGGCCTAGTTATTTGGGTCTTAGTTATGTAAAACATGATGGATAATGCTCCAAATACAAGGAGGTACATGAAGGTATTCCAAGAAGGACTTTCATTGCATGTTCATTACCTCAAGCTTGTGAAGTTTGTGTTCATGAGGAATGAAAAAGTTTTACACCCACTTTGCAAGAAGATGCTCATAAGCATGCAACTAATGAGAATGACAAACTAGATGATATTGAAATATATAAAGTCATTGAAGCCATTTTTGGTATTCCAAATGAGCCACTATATCATCAAATTCACCTCCTCAAGAACGCGACAAAGGTGAATCTGCAAGGTATAAATCTGCTTTTAATCACGCTGCTTTGATTATGATAAACATGGTAAATCTTCACATAATATTTGGAGAAAGTTACATGGTCCTTTTTTGGTTTGAATAGCCATATTGTTTCAAGATGTTGGAAGAATATAGCCATGCACAAGAAACTTTCAAAGTAAAGGATGCAGAAATCCAAGGTCCATTGGATAATGAAGACCATGTTGAGAAGAGGATGCAATTTTTTTTCACTCATTGCCATAAGTAGAGTCGTCTTGTAGACAAGTGTTGGACTTTTTATCCAGCAAGTCATCCACGACATTTGAATAAGGTGGAAAGAGATCTTGACAATAATGGAAAAGAGGATTCCATAATTGATGTGGGTCAGGATGATACACATGATGAAGTGCATCTGAAAGAAGAACCATTGAAATGGTTTGGAAAGAGATGGTTAGATTTCTTAACTAATTAAGGCCTTGAATTTATTTTGATAATTGATGAAAATCTTGCCAATTTGATGCATTTTTTTTCCAATTGAATGCATTTATTTTGTCTTGAAAGTATGCTGCATATTACATGAAGAAAGATTTTGGAAAAGTAGAGTTAAGTTGACTCACTTAGATACAGCAAAAATGGCAATTTGCACATGCTTTTGTTTGACTTGAGGGTCAGTTGTTTGAAGAGGCATGTTTTGTCGACTTGTGTTTCGTCGATTATTTGTACACCAGGATGTAAGAGTACATGGCGATGTTCACATGATGTGACATTTGTTGCTTTGAAGGATCAAAAGAAATAGGTCATCAAGTTATGTTTCTTGTAGGGAAAATTTTAGGGGCTAGTATTCACAGGTGGGCTAATTTTCCATGCTTTTTCCAAAAAAAAAGATTCGCTAATTTCCATTTTTTTTAAAACTGATTCGCCCAAATTTTATAGTATAAAATTATTTACCCTAAAAATCGCCAAAATTTTATATATACTAATATAAAATAATTAGAAACCTAAATATTTTTACAAAAATATCCTCAAAAATTTTACAATTTACATATTGAGGACTAGTAAGATTTGCCAAGGTTTCTAAATTTTAAGATAAACTTTCATCCTTAAAATTTTCCCTGGTTTCTTGCATGATGTGTTTTTCAGATTGATGGTTGTGTTTGTGACAATATGTCGTAGGATTTTAGGAAGTTCCACTCTTGAGCGAGAGGCTCATGATTAGACTTCATTCTCAAATCATGACATGAGTAGCATGTCTAACTAGAGAATGATGGAATCAAGAAGATGAAATCACTCAAACGATTAAGTATTTCCTATTATAAAATACAAAATAAATTATTTCATTATTTAAAAAAATAAAAAAGAAACCTTCAAAATCACGGAATCACTCAAACGATTATGTATTCCCTATTTAAGATTTACAAAATAGCTTATTTCGTTACTTAAAAAAAAAAAAAAGAGGAATCACTCAAACGATTATGTCGATATCACAAAAAGAAAATACATATTGATGTGCAACCGAAGCTATCACATCCATTCGAAATAAAACATGAATCACTATTTTCAAACTCTTGGTTAATAATAAGAAATACTTATTATTCTCTTTACATCTTTCAGCAAATACAGATAATTGCATTCTGGATTTGTCAGGAAATCATTGTCTTTAAATAGTACCCACCTGAACAACAAGCCATGAGTTGTGACCTTGATTCTTACCATTCTGGTTCGTCATCGTCTTGAAATTGTACCAGGCAACATTGTTTTCTCAGCTCTTCTACTATTCTTTGCCCTCCAATCGCTCAATTATGACAATGGACCGAATCTGCTCGCATGATAATGCTAATATTCCCAAACTAGGACCTTCAACCCCTGCACAATGATAAATTTCCAATGATCGTAACTTACTACAACATGCAAGATTGGTTAATCCAACATCTGTGATCCTTGTTGATACTAAGGTTAAATGACACAACTTGCTGCAGCTGGTAGCAAGAAAGCCAAGTCCCTCGTCTGTCACAAAATTGCAATTGGTGACATCCAGATATTCTAATTCCCTGAAATTTGTGAGGATATTTAAATTACTGATATTTGTGCAGCAAACCAGGCTCAAATGCCTGAGCATTTTCGCACCACTTGCTATACTAGCCAAGCTTAAATCATCTACTGCTGTAAAACTGAGATCCAAAATTTTCAGATTACTACAGAGACCGATTGCAGAAAACCCCTTTGAATTTTGTACTAAGCACCCACTAAGATTGATTCTTTCAAGCTTGCTATTGGAAAGAAGCAGAGTCTCCAATTCTACATCTGTGACCAAGGAGGCTGACCTGAGTGACAACTCCTTCAATTCCATCCCATTGAAATTTAACAGAGCCAGAAATTTCCCATCACTATGGAAGCCATCCAGTGCAAGTGATGTTAGAGCCTTGCAATCCATTATATGAAGCAAGGCAGACTCTGTCAATAGCTTAGCTAGCAAACAAATCTTCTCAACCTTTCTACAATTCTGTATAATCATGAGTAGAGCAGCATCATTTAAAGGAGAGGACCAGTTGAAATACACAAACTCCTTCAGATTTTTGTTTGCTGCAACAATGGTTGCTAATGAATAATCAGAACAGGCTTGTTGATCCCCATATGTATGAATAGACAGAGAAATCAAAGTTGATAACCCTGACAGCTCTCTCAGGCTCCCCTTTAGGTACTTCAAAGACAAAATCTGCAAATATAGACAGTGTGTAGCTAGAGACCTGAGGGCCAAGGTGATATCGATGGAATAAGTGCGAGTGACATAGTCTCCAAAATCTAGAGAGAATTTCAGAAGCTTTGGACAATTCTTCCCTATTTTAGACAAACCAGAGGGGATGAATCCAAAGAAACTTGTTAAACTCAACTCTTGGATATTCTTGCAATTTCTCAGTGAGTCGAGGGTACCATAAGACAAATTCCTACAATCTTGAAGATTGATAGACCTAAGCCTCTTACAAATTCTAGTGATGGCCTCGACCCCAGAATCCATTAAATTGGGTATTGAAGATAAGGTAATCTGGTGGAGCATAGTATAAGTTTTCACAAATCCCACAAGCCCTTGATCTGAAATGCATACCTGAGGCTGATCAGGGCTCCCTAAGGATAATATCAGTAGGCTTTTAAGGGATTCAGAGATCAACTGGAGATCTGGGTCCTGCAATTGGTCACAGCATTCATGGAGTTGCAAGTGCTTCACATGTTTGAAGCGGGGAAGGAGAGAAGAGAGGAGTGCAGTCAAACTGACATTGAGTTTGTGGACAGCCCATTCAATTGTGTGGTTCCAGGCTTTGCAGACCATGGACGCTGAGTACTGATCCTGCAGCTCTGACAGCCATGTTAAGATGAGGGACAGCAATTCGTTGTTTCACATGACAAATTCCATGCTATTATTCATTGTTAATGTTGTTCTGTGAAAGAATAAATTTACAGAAAATTTTGGTGGTCAGACAACTGCAAACTACTGGCAGAAACATTCTGAATTTATGTCAAAGCGCTGTAAAACAGAGCTTCCCCTCCTCCCTCCATGGCTCAGGTCAACGATTCTTCATTTAAACCTATCATCCCTTTGAATATCAGTGTTCAAAATTGAACACGTCAGAGCCCTTCAAAGGGCTTCTGGCACATCAGAGAAGTAGAGAAATTTACAAGTCAAAAAAAAATTTAATTTAAATTTTTACAAGTTAAAAAAAAAAACAATAATATTATAAAATGTCACTAGAAGTGTTGTAGCTTGTAGAGCCAGTCATATTTTTTAAAATTATTACTATTTTTAAAATTATTAAATATAGTAAGTATAGTTATTGAGTGGATTTAGGTTGTTGTATGCTGCAATATTGAAGGAGACTAATGGCAAGTTACAGTTGAGATTAATGGAAAGTTGAAAATGCAAAGGAAATGTTGTTGAGTTTCCAAATTCTATTATATGCAAGTCTGCATTGTGCGACTGCATGCCTAATTAATAACTTAATAATTGATATTTTTCTTGGACTCAAGCTTCAGCTTTACAATTGCAACCTGCAACGAAAGAGCCATTCCTCAAATCCCAAGTTCCAACTCCCACTTGTTCGGATCAAGTGTGGTTACATATATTGACTTGGGTACAGAAGAATACTCTATTCTGAAATTTCTAGACCCAAATCAAGTGTCATTACATTTTTTTGCTTGGGAAAAGAATACTACTCTACTTTGAAGTTTCGAACCCGGATCAGGAGGAATTTTCAAGGTATTTTAACTCTCTATATAATTTCTTGATGTTCTAATAATACTTTCATTGATGTTTATGCTCTGTATGTATTTTTAAAAGCAATATTTGGCACTAGACCAGACCCATCCCAACTTAGCTTGGATATTCTTTTAGGGAATGGCAGAGTTCATTTACATTTTCCCCCTTAAAGTTTGCTGAGAGTAGTGTTTTGTTTTTTTGATAGAATTCTTCTTTGATGAAATTCTGTTTTTACTGTGATTCGGTAAATTTTTTATAAGAAATGTGATTCGGTAGAAATTTTTACTGTGATTCTTCTTTGATGACTTGCAACTTCATTGACGAAATCAATGAACCTGCCACTTTAATCCTCAATATTCATGTAACACTTATTAGTTAACGGGCCATTCAACTTCGATGGTTCAGAAATATTAATGTTATGTCGTCGTTATCCTTGTCGTATCTTCTATCGGGTGACTTCTGTCCGCCATATCAAAATCTTTATGCAATTATTTTCATTCAACAAACCCAATTGGTCAAATCATCCTGGAGAGATTATGTTTTGAGTTTGTTTTGATTTTATGTTGATTGTTGATTTGCAGAATATTTCATGAACACATAGATATGAAGATAGAGATTATGTTTTGAGTTTATGTTGATTGTTGATTTGCAGAATATTTCATAAACACATAGATATGAAGTTGTTAAATAATTGATAAGGCTTATGTTAATTATTTGATGACATTTATGTCTATTTAATTACCTAATATTTAGAAAATCAACAATTATTTGATCGCTCTTTATTTAATTACCAAATATTCAAAAAATCAACCATCAACATAAAAATACCAAAATTGAATATTAAAAAAATACCAACGTTCCTTGGATTTATAACATTCATAAAGTTGGAATGAAAGCAATTGTATGATAAGTAATGAAACAGATGAGCTTAGGGGCGCTACACAGCTCTCTTGTAAAGAACTGGGGAGAACAGCCGTGTAATGTCACTCCCTCCTTTTCCTTGTTCATGTTTAAAAAATCCAGAAAATAGAGATAAATCGCAGAGAGGGGTGCACATGTCTTCATCAATATGATGTGTTCAATTGGAATATTTTAGAGTTGATAGTAGCCATTTTGGTGGGGGAATATTTTGGAATTAGATGGATGAGAGTGTCTATTTCAGAATAATTTAATTTTTAATTTTTATTTTTGAGTTTATTTTTTAATTTGTGCCATTTTTGCTCATCAACTATATTCATTTTCTCTACATTATTCCAATTTCTATATATCATTCCAATTTTCTAAGATGTTTCTAACAAGACAAAAATATTTTAACAAATTGGATGTTTCCAAAGAGACAAGAATATTTTAACATCTATATATACAAGCGGTATCACTTTTTGTCTCTCTTATTGGGTTTTAGAATATTTTCATATTTAACAATTTATTTAGATTAGTTTAGTAGTTGATTATTGGTTTTGAAGAAATGGAAATTAAATTTATTTGGAAAGAATGTGACATTCTTACTTACCAAAAGAAAAGTCAATTAATTATTATTATTTATATTTGAGAATCATTAATTGAATTTTAATTGATTTTATTAAAATCAAAATATAAATTTATAAATTTATAAAATTGTAAATATTATAATATAATTTTATTAATAATAATTACGTGGATAGGATATTTTAGTATTTATGTTAGTAATTTATTAAATAAAAAGTTGAAATTTATCTCCAAAGTAGTTATCTTATTTTTCTATTTTTAATTAAAATCATTAATTAAAAAAATGAAGTATGAACAATTGGCATATGAAATAAGTAATGGTCTTTTAGGTATGTCCTAATGATAAGCTATGATATTAACTAGTAATATTATAACAAAGCCCATTAAAAATTAAAAATATATAATAATGTGAGAGTAAAGATTCATGGTTAATAATCTTATTACATATTTTTTAAATGTATAGCTATTTAATTTTTATATCACTTAATAATTATTATTATAATTATTATTTAATAAATTAGTTTTATAATATTGAAATTTTAACAGTTTTATTGAATATTTTTATGTTTGTCAGAACTTCATGTCTATCAAAGTTTGCTAACTATTTCATTTATATGGCATATGAAATGAGTAATGGTTTTTTAAACATATGATAATGATAAGCTATGATATTGACTAGTGATATTATAACAAAGCCTATTAAAAATTAGAAATATATATAATAAAGTTCAATTAAATTTTCATGATTAATAATCTTATTACATATTTTTTAAATATATAACTATTCCTTCGATGGCATAGTATTCCTTGCTTACACAATTACTAAATTAACCTTTAACTTTTCTGAGTCTAGGTCAAATGTGCCTAACCCAAAATCCAACAGTAATTTTAACAAATCCAAAACCCATTATTGTGCGTAGGCATTAGTGTGCAATGAAATTAGGACTACAAGTTAATTCAATGAAAATACATGACTTCATATTTCATCTTAAATTTTTCTGGTCAAAGTAGCACATTTCTTTTTTTCTTCTTTCTTTAATATTCTAGGCTTAGCGTGATTAAGGCTAGCTGATTTATTGAATGAAAGTGAAATGATCATCACCGACACTATGAAGCGGGGATATCAAATTTAAACACCACTTTATGCCTTTCTCTTTTCTTTTTTCTAAACTCTCAAGTTCCATTTCATCGTCTGGCTACAGGGATTCTCCATTAATCCTTTTTTTTTCTTTGTTAAATTCTCCCTAACTTTTATTTTATGATAACATCACGCGTGTACACACATATATATATTAATGTCGGTTGGGTGACTACTCTACCTTCTGTACTGTCCAATCCATCTCCCTTACTCTCTGCATCACAACTCGGTAATCCATCTCGCTCCTAATTCCTCTGTGGCAAGACAAAGATATAGCACCCACATTCTCTGATCCTTTGTATTTGTGCTGCTCTCCCACAATAACAAGAAATCCATGGCAACTGTCACTACAATCAATGCCATAATCAACCCAATCATCGTGTTGATGAAGGAAGTTATTAAGGAAGAGGATAATTGTCAAGACTTGAGCCGTATGGAGGGCCTTGTACAAGATATTGCCTTCTTCTTCGCATATGAAACATTGTTACCGACGAAATAGGTAACCGCATTGTTACCTACTTTTTTCTGGTAGCATAAAAAGCACCCGATTTTGAAAAGTGGTGATGTAGAATCACCTTCTTCTTTTTTTAGCACATTTTTGACACTAATATTTTTATTTATGAAGTATCAATATTTGTTTTAAAATGTTAGTGATTTTCATGCTAATTTTGAAACGTATTGATGTAGCATCAACTTTTTTTTTTTAGATCGGTGATTTTCATGCTAACTTTGAAACGTATTGATGCAGCATCAACCTTTTTTTTTTAGAGTGGTGATTTTCATGTTGGTAATAAAACACAAAACTTAGATAAAAATATATATATATATAACAATAAAAAAAACCAATAAAAATGTAAAAAAAAACAAAATTAACTCGTAAAAACAAAAAATTTAAACAAAAATAAATAAATAAAACAAAAAAAAAAACAAAAATATTCGAAAATTATATCAAAAGAAATGACAAAATTTGAAAAAAACACATAATTTAAAGAAAAAAAACAAAAATTAACCAAAAAAATTTAAAATATATATATCAAAAACATTTATTTCTAAGTTATTAAAAAAAACCATATAATTAAAAAAAAAAAATAGAAAATTTAAAAATAATTTAAATTACAAAATTAAAATTTAGATAAAAAAAATAAAATACAAAAAAGAAAAAATTAAATTAAAAAAATAATAATAATTAGAAAAAAAAAATACAAATTTAAAAATTTAAAAAAAAAAAAAAATTTTGAAAATTGAAAAAGAAAATTAAAATAAAAGAATTAAAATAAAAAAAACTATCATTAAAAAACAAAAAAATGAAAAAAACCACGTACAAATAATTAAAAAACAAATATCCATAAACTTACTGTTTTTATTTAAATGAAACAATTTATAGATTTTAAAAATGAAAAACTAAATAAACTAAAAGATTTAAAAAATAATAATAAATTAAATTAAAATTTAATAAATTTAATAAATAAATTTTAAATTTTCAAAAATAATTAATCTAAAATATTAAATTTAAAAACAAAATAAAAAAAATAAAAATTAAAACAAATTAAATTTAAAATAAAAAATTTGAATTAAAAAAAATAATTTAAAATTTTTTGAATTTAAAAAAAAAATTGAAAAAAAATCAAGTTAAAAAAAAAAATAAAAAAAAATAAAAAAAGAGAATTTTTTGATCGTCGTGGCGCCGTTGATCGGCCTCCCGCCCAAGTGGCGGCGGAGGCCGGCCTCCGCCGCCACCGCCACCGCCGCGGGAGGCCAATTCCGGGAATCGCACTCTCACGGCGAGAGGCAGATTCCGGAAATTGCCCACCCGCCGCGGGAGGCCAGTTCTGGGAATCATCCTCCCGTGGCAGGAGCCCAGTTCCGGGAATCGCCCTGAGGCCAATTCTGGGAATCGCCCTCCCGCCACGGGAGGCCGGTTCCGAGAATTGCCCTCGCGCGGCAGGAGGCCGATTCCGGGAATCACCCTCTCGCGACGGGAGGCCGATTTCGAGAATCGCCCTCTCGCCGCGGGAGGTCGATTCCGGGAATCACCCTTCCGCGGCGGGAGGTCGATTCCAGGAATCACCCTCCTGCATCGCGGGAGGGAGATTCCTAGAATCGGCCTCCCGCCGCGGGAGGGCGATTCCCAGAATCGGCCTCCCGCTGCGGGAGGCTGATTCTTGGAATCAGCCTCCCACCCAGCGGCTGGCCTCTGCTGCCACCTGGGCGGGAGGCCGATTAGTGGCGCCACCACAATAACAAAATTCTTTTTTTTAATTTTTTTAATTTTTAATATTTATTTTTTTAATTTGATTTTTATTTTTTTATTTTTTTTTTAATTCAAAAAATCTATTTTTTTTTTTAATTTAATGTCTATATTTGAAATTTAATTTGTTTTATTATTTATTTATTTATTTATTTATTTCTAAATTTTGTTAATAATTTTTATTAAATTTTGTATATATATTTTTTAATTTAATTGATTTTTTTTTAAATTTTTTTCATATTTTTTTTAATTATTAAATTTTATGTTTATTTTTTTCATTTAATTTTTTAAAATTTAGTAAATTTTGTATTTTTTAAAATTTATTTAAATTTAATATTCTTTTTAAATTTTTTATTTTTTTATTATTATTTTTTTAATTACATAAAATATTTATATAATTTTTTTTATTTTTTTTTATTTTTATTTTTTATTTTTATATATATATATATATATATATATATATATATATATATATATATATATATATATATTAAACTTGGTATTTTCAAATTAATTTGATTTTTATTTTATTTTTTATTTAATATATTTTTTTCAATTTTTCAATTTTAATTGATTTTTAAAGTTTTTTAACTTTTTATTTTAACAATGTGTTTTTTTTTTTTTTTCAAAATTTATTTGATTATTCATTTATTTATTGAAATTTAGTATTTTCTTTTAAATTTAATTTGTTATTTTAATATTAACATTTTTTTTTAATTTAATAAAATCTAATATATATACTTTTAATTTAAGTTTATATATATATATATATAGATATATATATATATATATATATATATATATATATATATATATATTATTTTTTATAATTTAAATTTAATTTATTTTTTAAAAATCTATTTGTTTTTTTAATATATATTTTTTAAATTTAATAAACATTTTTTTTCTTTTTTAAATTTCATTTCTATATTTTATTTTTTATAATTTCTTTCTTTTTTAACTTGTTTTTCTTTTTAATTTAATATTTGATTTTGTTTTTATTTTTATTTTTTTATTTCTATATATTTTGAAATTTTAATCTTTACATTTTTTTTTTTTTTTTCTTAAATTTTAGGTTTTTTTAATGTTTAAATTAAAATTTTTATTTAGTTTTTATTTTTATTTTTTTATTCCTATATATTTTTTAATTTTAAGCTTTAAAATGTTTTTATTTTTTTAATTTATTTTTTTCCTTAAGTTTTAGGTTTTTTTTAATGTTTGAATTTTAAAAATTAAAAAATGTTATTTCTATTTTTAAAAATGTCAAAAATATGACACAATTTTTTTTTTGTTATTCCAGCATCAACTGGTTTTGTTTTGAGGGTGTTTTTTCCATCCTTTTTTCAAGAAACAATTTTGTTTTTAGCATAATTTTATAAAATGTTGAAATTTGACCTTCAAAAAAACCAAGTGCGTTATGGAATACACTTCTTTTGTTTTTGGGGTGTTTTTTTCATGTTTTTTGAGTTTTCTTGGGCTAGAGTTCCCGTTTTGAGGTCAGGTTACCTATTTCATCGGTAACAGTGTTATGAAGAAAAAGAGCTCTTGGAGGTCATGAAGATTTGGTTTCAATTGCTGCAAAATTCTCTTACAGAGGCAAAAGCCCTACTCCTTCACTCCAAGGGATCATGCCACAACTGTCTTGACAGTGTCATGTGCAAATTCACTTCCCTATTTTCATTTCATCTTAAGTTCGCTGATTTAAATACAAAAAAAGAGATAATTTTGGGACTGTTTTAACATATTTGACATAATATTAGTCACTGTTGTCCTACACATTTAATTATTTCTCATTGAAACTTAAGTTACATAAATTACTTGAGTCATATGATAGCATACTGTGGAAAGTATTGCTAGCTTTGGTGACATTGGATTTTGAAGTAAATTTACAATTGGATTAGTTGTTACGTTGCTCCTTTTGTTCAAGAGACCTAACATTGTGTTTTCTTGTGAGTTACATATTCCAGAGGTTCATAATATTTCACTTAATAATATAACTCATATAAGTTCATAAACCTAATATCTAATATCTTGTCAGTTGGTTAACATTTCTCAAATTCGTAATTCAAGAAGTTATTCGTAATTACTTGCCACTAGGAGAGAATGCCTTCTTCCAATGAGCAACCAAAATAATTTCACTAGGAGTTTCAAATTTTTCACATCTTTTTTGTAATTTTTTGTTTTAATGTAAATAATATATATATATATATATATATATATATAAACATTTTTAACATTATTATTATTATTTTTGTTTTTATTTTTATTTTTATAGATTACTGTTTTTATTTATTTCTTTTCTTCAAAAAAATATTTCACATTTAACCACAATATTTTTCTATGTAGCATTATAGTAACATTTTCATAGAATTTTTTCATATACATATACATATATATATACATATATATATATTCAAAATTTACATTTCACCCCATATTTTATAAATCACTTAAATTCTCTAATTTGTATAATTTATTTGCATTTATCTACAACATTTTTTGTTTTTTTTGGAAAATATAAAAATGTTTACATCAACCAATTATTCTTTTATTTTTGTTTCTTTTTTCTATATAATTTATTTACATATAATCACAACGTTTTATTTCTCTGTCAAATTATATATATATATATATATATATATATATATATATATATATATATATATATATATATCATTTTCGTCTCTTCATAGTTTTCAATTTTGTACATTTTACTTTAATAATTATATATAAACAATGTAGAAATATATATTTTACATTTACAAGGTACACATTGACCTTGTATTTTTAATAACACATTTTACTTTATGCCATCTGAATAACACATGAAAAAAATGTTTTCCTTTATGCCTACAATGACCTACATTAGCTTCAAAGACATGATGCCGAGTGCAAGTCTCTTGCAATTTTGGTAGAATTGTTACTCCTCAGGCCTCGCACACAAGCCCACAAGAAGTCTGCACTATGTGGGGCAGCCCCCTAGGTCCATGTTTCTTGAAGCACTTCCACCCAAATTTAGATTGGCGCAGCTATACATATTTTTTATTTTATTTATTTATTTTTTATTTTTTTCTTATGGCGATATGATTCTTTGCAAGATTGTAACTTTTCATTGTTTAAATTGCTTTTAGGAAGGTATAAATACATTCGACTTTCTAAAAACTGCTTGGGGCACTAGGTCTTTGCAGATTAGATGGTTCAAACTCACAATTCCAAAAAATCCTCACTAGATTTTGGGCAAAATTGACAGGAATGCTTAGAAATAAACCACAATGTTGACTAGTTAGACTATGCATAACACCAGGACAAAAATGTCCTGCCTTATGCTAAGAAGCACAGGTGCACATAGGCATTACATGGTGTGTGAGTGCATTTGCAACCGCCTCCTTTTCTTAATTAAAACTCTTAATTTCTGTAACATGATAATTGAAAATACATTCAACACATAATCCTATCAATTCTCCTAAGAAGGTTGCATCTAGGATTATTCATCCCAACTCTATCTCCTTTTCTTGAATATTGACAAGGCTAGCACAATCATCCACACTTTTACTATATATAAATGCATATTTGCAGGACAAGTGGTCTTGTTGGCATGAATCATGCTTTCTAGTGTCTTTTCTGTTGTAGTTGTGGATTTTTTTTTCATTAGAGTGAGCCCATTATTATGAATCCAATTCTATTTCAATAGTTAGAATTGATCCACCAATATTTCAATTATGTTTTCTTCTGTGTGTTCTTTACCAATATAGTCATAATTGATTCACCAATATTTCAATTTGTGTGTTTTATTTAGAATTGATCTTTATGATTTTCTTACATATAATTGACTAAGGATAAGGGACAGTAGTTCTACCCACATGGAGAAGCCTTGAAACTTCAATTGATGTACTGATAAAAAGAAGCAATCAATTGCTTGAACATTTATGCGAAGCGGTGAGTCAAACTGAAAAGGAGTAAAGTATGCTTGAAGTATTTATGTGTCCCTTTCAATGGTCAAACTAAAAAGGAGTTGATGACAAAAATATACAAATTTTAACTCAGATCAGGATTAAGTAAAATTAAAAAAAAAAACTCACTGTGTAAAAATTCCAATTAAAAACAAGTAATATCCAACAAAGTATATGTGCATCTTCAACAAAGTATATGTGAATTTTCTCTATAATATATATAGTAACGAAATTTTATATTTATAATTAGTACATATAAATTCATCCATTTCACCCATATATTTAATGCTGTCCACAACAAGCAAGCCTCCAACACTAAATTTTTCACATAAACATGTCAACCATCTTCTTGTTTGAGAGTCTCTATCATCCATATCCTCATAATAATTATGAGGAATAAAAAACTTAGCTGCATTAAAAATAGGCAAATCTATGAACCTTGCATTTAGAGAGTCAATCACCTTCATTACAAAACCTTTTACCAACATAATGCAGTCATCTAGTGC
Organism: Pinus albicaulis; assembly: GCA_034641835.2. Classification (NCBI taxonomy): domain Eukaryota; kingdom Viridiplantae; phylum Streptophyta; class Pinopsida; order Pinales; family Pinaceae; genus Pinus; species Pinus albicaulis. Next base: position 1,011,860,366 of record CM076577.1, on the reverse strand, counting down.
CCCTGCTCTTTGTGAATTCAACAAACTCTCAAACCTCAATTCATGTACATGTACTATGCCTGTGCAATCTGCAAACTCAAGAGTTCCTTGTTGTGTTTTACTTTAAAAAAATGATGTGTGCATTGCACCTGCCCCAAATGTGCCTCTTAGAAATTGCTTTTGAAGCAAGTTGATAGTGATATCCAAAGTCGTTCCAATAGATGTAATGTCAACATGATCCTCTTGGAAATTTTGATTCAGCTTATTTAACTCAATAAGAACATCTGCAAGTAAGTGGATGAAAAATTGAACTTGAAATATTGTAGCCATCTCATACATTTTTTTCTCCACTAACTCCCAGTCTCTTAACAAAGCAGGCATGAGCTTAACGAGTCTTTCCATGACTTTTCCTCTAGAAAGCCATATAATATGATGAATCTGTAACACTTCTAGCTTTGTGATTTGAAATGACTCCATTAGCTCTTTCAATTCTCCATGTCTTTTAGTAGATTTCCCTAACCATGAATAGATCTTGTTTGCAAACTTATCAATAGCTTGCAACTCTTCAAAATATGATGAAGCATCATTTGCTGCTAATGATTCTTGATGAATGATACAATGGATATTTGATAAATGAGGGGCATGTCGATGAAGCTTAGTACATAAACCTTCATGAATACCCCTCATGGATGATGTTCCATCAGATCCAAATCCAACTAACTTTTCCATGGATAGATTCATGTCTGCTAAAAGAGATGTCACAGCATCATACATAGATTGTGATGTTCCATCCTTGATCTGTAGCAAGTGTATGAATTTTGTAGCACATGGACCTCTTCCTTCATTTGTCAAATATGTAATATAAACAATCAAATGTTGCACCATAGTCTGATTAGTGCTTTCATCAACTAAAAGTGAGTAATATGGGCTTTGTAAAATCTCATCTTTTAATTTTCTCCAATATACTTCCTTAGTAGCTTCTAAAAATTCTTTTCCAGATGTTGTATTTTTATATGCTGAGTATTCATTTGTTAAAGGCATGTGAGGAGTGTTTTTATACCTGTTCAAGTCACAAATTAACTTATATACTTCCAAAGGTAAATCATGTATTGCAACAAAATACATGTTCTCAATAACTGATATAATTCTCTCTTTTTGAGCATCAACCATTAGCTCTACATGTTTTGTAATTGGAAAAGTACTCCGGTTTTTTTCTCCCTCTAAAAGTTGCAAAGAAAATTTATGAGCCTCTGATGTTGCATGGATGTTTAAAGCACTAACTTGAAGAGTCGCGCTTCCATCTTTAGAAAATGGAGTTTGGTAGGGAATATTATGATCAAGCTCTTATGCAGGACAGACAAATTATTTTATATTTGGTTTATTGTCTTTAATTCCTAACAGACTCTAGTTGGTCCTAACAATATATGAAATGTAATAACAGATTAGATAACTTTTAGGTGTGAAAAACAAGCTTAGCTTTCCCTTTTTCCTCTTTTCAGGACATGAAGATCAATGTTAGTTTTAATTTCAATGATCAACAAACCTCTGTGTGAGAGATCTATTTGTTGCTTTTCATTTTATTAGTTTTCATATGAAGTTTGTTGTCTACTATCTTGTTTTCAAAGAATCTGTGTGTTTTAATATTAATCCTTTTTATATATATATATTTCTTGTTTTGTTGATTGATTATGATTTACAGGTATAAAATGCCACCTCTTGGTCACCCAAAAAAGGATTTGAAACAAAGTTCACTCGCTGATGCATTTGGTATCTCTCAATGCTCTAATCAACTGCACATTTTTTAAAATGAAGTATATGATCATGTAGATGAGGACCATGAATCAGATAATGCAGAACTTCTTGAAGAGGAACCGACATCGAAGAGGTACAAAAGAACATTCAAGTTCAAATGGAAGATGAGATTTCCATGGGCTTAAGCTGTAAAATATTGTAATGGTGTTGAAAGGATAAAATGTTCATGGTGTGTAAAATTTAAAAGGGAAAGTACCCAAAAAAAAATATGTTTGGAGTATGGGATTTATGTGGAGGTGAAATTGAATGGTTTGAAAGATTTCCATGCTTAATGCAACTATGGAAAGAAATTCTTGTTATTCCGGCTAGTACAACAGTATGTGAAAGAGGCTTTTCAAAATTAAATCGAATTAAAAATGATGATAGATCAAAACTTTGTTTAAAAACATTGGATATGCTAATGTTTCTCTCTCTCAGTGCACCTCATGCTCTAAATGAGGTAGATTGGAATGCTATTTATGATGAATGGAAGGAGATGAAAACTCAAAAACCTCTTCCACTATGAGAATAGATTGAAAGAAATAGTAAGTTTCAATGTTTATTACCATCAGTGTAAGTGAATTTTTTTATTTTTATACCATTTGAATTTTACTTTATGTTTTATAATATATTTCAAGTTTTATTATTTTTTTTTATTAACATATTGAATTTAATAATTGCAGGATATCACACAAGATATGTTAAGCTAGAGGACCACAACTGTCAAAGGTTTATAACTGGAAGAAAATGCTACCTTGTATCAATTTTGCGGCCAAGTCAAGGGACTGTTATTCCAATTATTTGAGATGTGCAATTATTGGAAGTCTCAGCATTCCAAAGGAGTTTTAATAGACAGTAGAACGATGATTTGATCAAACCTAAAATTTATAAGCTAAAACTCCATTAATACCTCTTATATAAGCGAGAATTTATTTTTAATTTTATAAATAAGACCTTTCATATACTTTTAATATAAGTATTTCTGTTTTGTCATATTTGTTTCTTATTTCAATTTCATTAAGATGTAGTGATTTCGATATGTTTATTTTGGTTCCTATTTTAAATTCATAAGAGTGACAAAATATTATGGAATGTGATTATATTTTAGAAATCTTTTAGAGCTAAAATGACCCATTAGGGCTTTCGATAAGCTCAAGTTATTTTGATATTGATTCTCCAAATTTGCCTCCACTTTTAGAGTCTCCTTATATCCTCACTTAAATATTAAATTCCAAACTTACAGCATCATGGTTTGGCATCATGAGCTTAACTAATTGTCCACCATGCCCATAATTTCATTGCTGTATTCATATCTGTAAACAACATTTCAAATAAAAAAAAGTTTCTATAAGAAAAATCCAGACCTCCAGGCTGCTGCTCCTTGTCAAACAAAGTCAAAATTGCATTACACAATCTTACACATCAGAATCTCCTATATCCCGATGGTATCCATCCAAATTCTTATAATAGTGTCTTCAAGACTTATGTTGGCATTGCCAATGAGAGATTTAAGCAGTGCAAGATGGAGCTTCCTTCACTGTTGTATATGTAACGGTCTTTTATTAACATAAAGATTGATGGTTTTTTATTTCTGAAAATGAAATGTAAAAATAATATATTGTGGTCAATTGAAATGCTTTTTTTTTTTAAGCTTTTCACCATAGAACGTCGACATAAATATATGCCCTTCTAATTGAAATTCGAACCTGCCCTTCAAATTTGATCACTATCTTCGATCGTGGGAATCTCTGGCGTTGACTTTGAATAATTCAGCCATTGGAGTCCCTGTGAAACACCGGTCTTAAAAAACACACCTTTCAAGATCATTTGTGTGGGACTTGGGAATAGCGTCGAGACATGGGATTTAAATATCAATTATGGACACATAAAATAGTGAACGATAACCAATATGAATTGTGTGGGACACGGGAATAGCATCAAGACATGGGATTTAAATGTCAATTATGGACACATAAAATAGTGAACGATAACTAAATATTTACTCGAGCTATTGACCCATTTAACCATTAATGGTAGGAGTTGTATTGGTGGGGTTGTATAGGTTCATTAGGGTGGGGTTGAGTGTGTTATATATACTACCAAACTTAAGTGAGTATATTATGAAAAGGTAGAGATATACAACTCCTAGTATAGTATTAATGGGTCAATAACCTTGTAAATATTATTTAAGAGAGTAAGCAAATTCATAAGACTTATGATTAGTTTTCTTAAAATATATTCTCATTTCTTAACTTTTATTTCTTATAAATGGATATAATTAAAATTTTCATTTAAGTATATGAAATTATTTTAAAAATTATATAAAATCAATATGTTAATAATTAAAAAATAGAAAAATTCAAATTTAAAAAAAATAGTAAAAAGATAAAATAGTTCTTCATTAGGAAGAGGAAGATATTAGTTTCATAACATATTGATATGAAACAGATACTATAACATTCTATTCTTAAGATGGAAAATGAATTGTCATGGATTAGGAAGAGGAATTGTCATTAATGATATATTATATTTAAGAGTAAAATATACAATATATTTTATAATTAATATATATATATATATGTATGGTAAAATTTTGAATATATGAATTAAGAGAAAGAATTTCCTTAAACTAAGAATTTTTTAAATTAAATAAACTTCATAAAAAAATTACATTTCTAAAAATTTGAATTTTTTAATATGTAATAATTTTGAAATTAAGATAAATTTAAATTAATTTAATTTTCCATAATTAAATTTATTAACTTAAATTATTATATATTAAATATTAATGAGATATTTAATATTATATAAAATATAAAATATAAAATATTAATAAAATATTTGAAATTATATAAAAAATATAATTAATTAGTATGACTTGTTTTTTTATTATTATTATATTATTTATAAAATCATTTAAACTAGTGAAATTGTGCATTTTAAATTATTAAATGAAATTATTACTGATTGGTCTTAGTGGACATTAATCATCATCATCATCATCATTTCAAATTAAACAGAATATATAGTACCTTTCCAGATAAATATTTATATTTGAGCCAAATGATATGAATATTTTAGAGAACATTAACCAAAACCACATAAACAAAAAAAATAAACAAATTTCTAAGCTATAAATTAAAATTTATTATATAATTTAATTTTATAGTTCATAAATATTTATAAATTCATAAAACAATTTAAAATTAAATTTTATAAATAAATTTTTAATTCATTTATGGATTATTTCCTTTTATTTATAATAATTTAAATAATTTAAATAACTCATTAATAAACTAAATCAAATTAAATATTCTATATCTATTATTAAATATTAAATTATTATATAGTATTACAATTAAAATTGTTTATTAATTTAAATAACAAGTTTAATAAAATAAAATATTATATATTTATTATTAAATATTAAATTATTGATGAGGATGATGATGATGATGGTTAACGTCCACTGAGACCAATCTTTGGTCTATCGAACCTAAAGAAAATAGTTATTTAATTTGATTTAAGATTTTATTCCTATGCTCAAAAAGCTTGGAGAGAAGCCTCCCGAGCTCACTATAATTTTGACAACTTAAAAGGCTAGGAAGGTCAGTGTTGCAACAAAGATTATGAAATTGAGCTCTAATGTGGTTGTACGCGGGGCACTCTAAGAGGAATTGATTTGCATCCTCGATGTTCATATTCTCACAGAGATGGTAGAACCTTTCCGTCCATGGTGTTTTAGGAACTGTCCACCGACCTGTTTCACTATGGAGCTCATGAGAGTTCGTTCTAATCCTGGCTATATTAATTTTCTTCTTTGAGCTAGTTAAAACAAAGAGATACATTTGATCTTCTAAGGTGGGGTTGATGACCTCCTTATAATACCTTAATTTTCTTTTAGCTGCTAGATCTTTCTCGCACCACATTTTTTCTTTGAAGTTAGAAGTAACAATTTTTTTAATGTTATTGATGTTTTGCAATGCAACATTCTCGTCGATCTCCCAATGGTTTAACCAGGCCCTGGTGTCTTTATACCAACCTCGTTTAAGCCTTAGGTGATTTTGGCTAGAATTTAAAGCTAGCTTAGGAAGTCTATGATCTCCTATGCTATTGAGCTTGTGCTTGTACAAAAGAAGCCTAGTCATAGCTAGGCTCTTGATAGGGGAAAGACCCACTTCTACAAGGAGAATAGGATAGGGTGTATTGCTTTTAATTTTAAGGTTATACGTTATAAAATGCTTCTGGATTTGCTCAATATTTCTCCGAGATTATCTAGAGATGCTACAACTCCAAACCTCACATCCATATAAGATAACAGGGGTGACTAAAGTTTCAAAGAGGAACTTTTTACTATCCCCCATTACCAGGTTTGTCGTTTTACAATTATTTTCAAGACCAAAATAAGCTTTCCACCCCCCATTAATCCTATTCTAAATGCTATAATTCTAGTTGAGGTTGTGATGAATATCAACTCCTAGGTACTTGTAAGAAGACACTTCTTCCAAGTTACTATTGTCATACATAAAATTAGCGTAAGTGTCTTTCTTGGATTTGATAATCATAACTTTTGTTTTTGTTAGTATTAACATGTATATCAATTTTGTAATTATATTAATTTTTTTAATTCTGTTTTTACAGATTTTAATTTAAATAAAATGTATATTTCTTTACATAGAGACTTCTATTTTTTAACCTTTCTCGTAAGATTTGAACTTGTGATTTTACTAGAATTAAATCACTTACAAATTAACTAATCTACTTTTCAATAGTGATGACATGGATATTAAATTTTCAAACATGGCCAAAATATTTAATGACAAATAATTTTACAGCTAAATTCCATCTATTTATTAAAAATAAATAAATAAATATAAATGAAATTATGGAATCCCCAACCCTATTCAAAACCTTTCTTTCTTGTATTTTTTTTGGGGATGTGTTTCAACTATTAAATATTGTTGAGTTTGAGTAAACATAATGAATGCACATGTTGCTTCGTGAAAACCCGCACGTATAAATATTTGTATCATCCAAATTGTTTGTCTGCGGGGTATTCGTCGGCCAAGCTGAGTCACGAAAATGTCCAAGTGGACAACACAAGTTGGTCGACAAAAGTCAAAGTAAATATATTTGTGGACTGTTATTTTGTACTACACTCTCACATAATATCACTAACCACTTCACAATAAATTTGAATACCCAACAAAAAGTCTTACATCACATATGATTTGGACGTTCATTACCTCATTACAGTTCATTTAAAACTAAGGTTTAATATTTGAAAAAAATCAAATAAATTTAAATTTTTTTTATCGAAAAGATAATGCTCCATTACCATCCTTATATGTCACTTAGTAGTTATCCAATAGGAATATAGCAATCAATTTACTATTTCATTGTTATTAGTGTACTTTTTACCTATATCATGTTTTAATAAATATCGTTATATTATAAAACAGTTTAGAGATTTTAGATATTTTTATTACAAATATTATATTTATGTTTATGATTCTATTATTTAATAAAAAGTTATGATTAAATTTAATAAAAGGTTTTTTTATAATTTATATTATTAAAATGTATTTTAGTTATATATTCAACTTTCAATTTTAAGATTTAAATATTGTTATTTTTGTTATTATGATGGTTTATTTATCTGCATCAACATTAATAGTATTAATGGAGTTATTTATTTAAGAATAAGGTTTCAAAATTTTAATTTAATTATCAATAATTATTATGTAGATAATAGTTAGTTAGCTTCTACTAAATATTATGGAATATTCTTAATAGTGTACACAAATTAAAGGATGCCATTTTTTTATGTTTTTTAATTAATTGATTAATTTTAAAAATGTTATATGAATTAAATTATGGTTTTTTAAGTATGTGGTGTTAATAAACCATGGTATTGGAACAAGACTTATTATTATTATCAATTTAAAATCAAGTTATATTTTAATTAGTTTTATGATGATTTTTTATTTATTTATTTTAGTAAAGTAAGACTTATTATGAAATAAGTATTTTAATATTAATATGATATAACATTCATTAATAGTATTTTTATAATGATATATAAATTGAAATTTACTTTCAATTTATTATGTTATATTTATTTATTTAATTAAACTAATTAAAAAAATAATATAAACAAGTGAATTATAATTAAAAAAATAATATAAACAAATACCATATAAAATAAATTATGATTTTTTTAAATAGATCACAAAATTAGTTCATATTATTGTAAAATCCCCAACTTAATAACAATGTTATGAGAAAAGAAAAAGACGTGAATAGTTGGTATATTCACAGTGTTGCTCGAAACCAACGAAAACTCGCTTCCTCACTCACACAGATGCCAGAATTTAACTGACGTATTCCCTTGGGCCATGTAGCCTTCCATGTGGCGGCGGAAATGCATCAGCCAATTGATCTTGTACAATTCATTTAAAACTATAATTTAACATCTCAAAAATATAATTTTTATTTATTTATTTATTTTAATTTTTTTTATTTAATTAAATTATGGACAAGATAATCCTCCACCACCATCCCTACATGTCAATTAGTTGTGATATAATAGGAATATAGTAATCAATGTACCATTTTATTGTTATTAGTTTACCTTTTAGCTATATCGAATTTCAAGTTAACCATATATACAATTTTAATAGGATGTTTATGTTATAAAGATGCTAAGAGATTTTAGAATTTTTTATTATAAATATTATATTTATGATTATGTTTTAATAAAAATAATATTGTTGGTTTCTATTACTTAATGAAAAGCTATGATTAAATTTATTAAGTTATAGTTAAGATTAGAGTGAACTCTCATGAGTTTTATACTGAAACAGGTAGTTGGACAGTTCCTAAAATACCATGAATGGAAAGGATCTGCCATCTCTGTGAAAATATGAACATCCAGGATGAAAATCACTTCCTCTTAGAGTGCCCCACGTACAACCACATTAGAACTCAATTTCATAATTTTTGTTGCAATACTGACCTTCCTAGCCTTTTAAGATGTCAAAATTATAGTGAGCTGGGGAGACTTCTCTCCAAGCTTTTTGAGCATAGGAATAAAATCTTAAATCACATTAAATAACTCTTTTCTTTAGGTCCCATAGACCAAAGATTCATCATCATCATGACAAATGAGGTTTTGTGATTAAGTGCATTATTAAAATGTATCTTATCTATATATTCAACTTTCAACCCTAACATTTTAATGCTAAAATGTAGCTTATCCATATCCTCAAATTCCAACCTTAACATTTTAATGCTTCCTAACTTTGTTACCACACTGGTCTATCTTGACTGCATCAACATCAACATCAATAGGGTTGTCTATTTAAGAATAAGGTTTCAAAGTTTTAATTTAACTATTAATAATTATTATGTGGATAGTAATGATTCTACCTCCATTAAATATTTTAGAATATTCTTAGTAGTGTACAAAAATCAAAGGATAACATTTCTCTGCAAAGTAGCTATGTCCTAATAATTAATTGATTAATTTAAAAAAAATTCATATGAAGTGAATTATGGTTTTTTGGACATGTGATATTAATAAACCATGGTATTGACATATGGTATTAGAACAAGTGTTATTATTATTAATTTAAAATCAAGTTATATTCTAATTAGTTATTTTATTTTATTTTTAGCAATGTGAGACTTATTATTTCAATATTTACTATGGATGAAGAGATGTTGATATAACATCCATTGATAGTATAACCAAGTGGAGAGAGGGGCATTCTATTGTAAGAAGGAGACATGTAAGTTTGTAAGTTTTTCCCTTCGTCCTACAAATAAAAATAGAAAAAATAATGCCGGCCTAAAAAAATGAAAATAACCATATAGATAAAATTACACAATACAATTATCTCATGCGTTTAATTATTCTTTTATCATATAATTGGAATTTGACTGGATGTAAATTTATCTTTAACATATTTTTTTATCACATTAAAATTCCAAATTGGGTAAAATTTTAAACATTTTTATTCTTTACTAATAGCAATATCATTTCCTAAATCATTGTAAAACGTTAATTCAATACACAAAAAATGGAAAATCTTGCTCCAAAATCTTTTTTTTTGTAAGTCAAAGTTCTATTCATTCATTAAAAAAGAAGTACATCAGTTTCAAAATGTAGTTAGTCTCACTCTGTCGAGGTTTTTTGACAATTATGATCATCATATGATAGAGAAGGAAAATGACAACTAGAGATATAGTCCCAACTTAGGAGGCCAAAAGCACTAGAAAACATATAAAAAAATGCAAACACTTGTAACCATACTCAGTCATTTGAAGTAATATAAGCAGGATTGTCCAGAGCAGTACCTGGAGGAGGAGGACGATGAAAGGAGCACTATACATCCTCTTCAAAGTGCGTCATCCATGACTCTAGCTTCTCAACCTTCTCTAATAATGAATTATGACTGTGACTTAACACCACAACCTGTTACCATACATGGCACTAGAAGTAATGAATCTTGTTGAACATAGAAATTAGGCCTGGATGTTCTTTCTGTCGAACCCTCTTAGAGGTTTCCAGATGGTCCAGTATAGATTGGATCAAATCGCAACAATTATCTAGAAAAAATTGGTATTCCATCATTTCTACATGCCCAAGTTGTCTTACTTTCACTTGACTACCTGTTCCCCTTCGACATGTTCCCCCACCCTTCTTTGAAGTCTGCAAGGTGCTCCCCCCACGACCAACCAACGAACCACCATGACCACCACGATCCCCAGAAGCCGCCTGACTCGCCCTTCTAGTGGTGTGACCACTTCGGCCATAGCTTTGAGATACCTTTGCTGCCATTACCACCTACAAGTGACACCCTTGACCACCCTTCTTGACTGAAGTTTTCTTAGTCGGGAGGGGAGGGAATGAGCATTGTGTGGCTCCAGACGCATCAGAAAAAGCCCATCTGAACTAGGAAAAGGACGAATGATTAGAAAATTACTAATCCGCACCTAAATTATCACTGCATGGAAAATCCCCAACCACATCGGAAAAGTGTAACCCATCTGAACAACGAAGATGATAGACACCAAGAACCAAGTCCATCAGTGAAAAAATTAACCATCAATTCGCAGACCAGAGAAAGCCACTATAAGGATCTAATTCCTACTTTCTCATACCTTGAAAGTAATAAACAAGAATTCCTTACCCTTACGACATTAAGGTAAGTATCTGTTGATCCTTCTATTTCATATCTAAAGCTCATACTAATAAATGAAAGAGAAAGTAACTACCCCAACCCCTCTAAAAAAAAACAATAAGCCCTCCAAGCAGACACCCCAACACCATGAATACCTTTACAAAAGCATAGCCCCAGGGGAGAGTCGTTCAAAAGATGAAACCTGCTACCCTAAAGACATAGACGAGAGCCAAAAGCTCTGATACCCAACCACCCAAAGAAAAACTTGCAGGTCGACCCAATTAATATGCACCAAACCCTTATCTCACTCATAGAAGCCAAAGATCACATGAAAGAAAAGAAAGAAACCAATTGAGTAACCCTAATTTTGGGGAAGGGGAACTGACGGAAGAAGCGCCACTAGTCCCAGGAAGGATGAAAAATACAGAGGTTCATGTTGTTATCCGATCTCAAGCCTTGTTTCACGGACCACCACAATAACCAAATCCCATGCCATACCAGAGGTGTGCCACCCTCCATATACCCTCGACGTTTTCATGCTCCCTCACCTGTCAAGAATGATCGAAAATTCACATGCCCAGCATTAACGTTTCCTATACTAAGATCATTGTGAGAGGACAGGGAGGCTGGCCCCCACAATGGCGACGAAGTGTCTGACATCATTATCAACACGTAATGTTAATTTTCATGTTTCTCACACCTATCGGGTATGCCTCTTCCGAGGCCACGATCCTGTTGAATTCCACAAGATGGGCATCTTGTGAGATTGATGACCATTCCCCTAGGAATTCCTGACCCTGGTGCTCGCTACCTTAATTAGCCAGCTTTCCAACCACCTTGTTACCTTCAAGATCCACATGTTCAGTGATTACATATTGAAAGGAGTGGAACCAGGAGTCGATATGTTCGCCAATAAGCTCAAGTTGCCAAATTTTGATTACCTTGTCCATGGGGGACCCGTTTATTACTTCTCTAGTATGGAGATTACAATTTGGGAATCTCCCGTGACCTACAGTTTTTCCAATCCCATTTTTGTTGTAGCTTGTAGTCCCTTCTCCAAAGCCACAATTCAACCACATTATTAGTGGAACTACCACATGAGGCTGCAAAAAAATTCACCACTTACCCATTATCATTATGAATCACACCCCTTAGGCCTGATTGAAATGTCGATTGGGGGAAAAATTTTTCTAAACATTCATAGTGCTTAGAATCGATCCAAACTAGAACGAATAGATAGGTCTCGTTTCCAAGAATCTTACGCACTTCATTTCATTCAAAAAAAAGTACATATGAGGAAGTTAGAGCGTGTTGTTCGCTTGACCAAACAGGCACATTTTCAAAAAAAAGGTCAAACATGGTCAAATGGGTCACACCTTGGTCAAAATGGGAATTTCTTCAGCCTAATGGGAAGATGACATGTGTCATGTTGTGTTTGTTCGAATCTCCAGCCTCATTGGAAGTTTTTTATTTGGTTTTTAATGAACCAATGGTATGTCGACACGTGGCTAGCCTAGAGGATGCGTGTTCCCCTCCAAAGGTCAAATTTGATTATGGTATGGTCAAATATAAATTTCATATTTGGTGGAAACAATTTATGTATTGGTTGAAGGGTGGGGGTTGGGGTTGAACCCGTGACCTCCCCCGCACTAACCACAAGCCATACCATTAGACCACCACAAAAGTTCTTGTTAAAAATTGAACCCAACATATATTTATGTTTCAATAATGGTTCGAGCAAAGGAAAAAAGGGGCCACCCCCATAGGGAAATCCCCTTACTACAGGACAACGCTCCAGAACTAGGTGGAGGGCTTAATATTAATTGGAAATTTTAGCACTTAAACGAGGTTTAATCAACCTTAACCACATTTTATGAGCGCTAATCCAATTTAATTTGGATTTTTGTTAATTATCCACTTAATGCACTAAACCTCCATTAAATATGTTCTTACCTTAATTAATATCTAATTTAAACACTAAGTTTAGATTAGCACTAATTGGCAGGTCCACTATTTGCGGCCCCACCTCCAGTTTTGGCCATGCTAACTAGAGTTTCTCCAGTTTTATTGCGGTTTCCTAGGCCAGAATTTAATGATGCATAACTGGAGATTTTTTGACCAGTTTTGGCTCAAAAAGAGTCATTCCTAGATGTTTTGGATGCTATGAGCATGATGGTGTAGGCTGCAAAGGTGTTGGAGCACTTTTGTAAGTGATTTTTCCACTTTGAAGATTAAAGAAGCCCATGGCCACCAGGAGAGGAGGTCATGCCTAGTTCACTTGAAGACAATTTTCTGAGCTTCAAGAGTCGATTTTGAGGTTTTTGGGTCTTTCGAATATAATGGAGCATATTTCAAAGCCATTGGAGCACTGCAGGTTCATGTAATTAGAGAATTTACCATTAATCCAAAGAGGGCCTATCTAGTTGAAGCAGGTCCATGGAGATGTAGCCCAAGAGGGTTGAACCCCGTTATCATATATTATGTAATGTGTTTATTGTATATTATTTATATGAAATTTATTTTTTGTACATGTGTTTTTTAACAACTAATTAACTCATGAATTGCTCATAAAAAAAAACACATAAACCCTCACATAATTGGATAATTTGAGATGATCATAAACACATCATTTTTTTAATACTAATGAGGGAGCTAGCACAAAAAAACTATTTTTCCCATATTCATATCAACCTGGTATCATAACACATTTTATCTCATTTTACCAAGGTTAGCTAGAGAATTAGCTCTTGGTTTTGAATTGTGCAAGGAGAATTTAACCGTGTGCAAGTTTATGTGTGTGAAGAGAAGGTCAAGGTTGACAAATCTACTCTCAAATCACAACAAAGAAGTTTTTTATGCATTACAAGTGTGATGGAAACTTCATCAAGCATTGTTTCTATTTAATATTCCTTAACAAGACTCTTTGAAAAAGAGATGTTGCAGAAGCTCTACATCAGAAATGATATGGTGCAGGAGATGTATGAAGATAAGAGGAAGGGAATTATACTTCAAGAGAAGTTGATTTCCATGAAGGAGGAGAAGCAAGAACTTCTTGAAAATATGCAATAGATGGAGACTCATATCCATATTTCAAATGAAAACCTACCAAGGATGCATGAGATGGAGATTCAGCTCCATGATGCCAAAGAAACCTTAGCCAAGTTTGTGCATGAAAATGAGGTACGAAAATCAATTTGATCTTCTATTTCCTCTCAAGATAAATTTTTAGGTTCTTTTGTAAGTCACACTAGAGAAATAAGGTCCAAATTATTGATGAAAATGGGCTATTAAGGTAAAGGATTGGGAAAACATGCACAAGGAATAGTTAAGACAACTGTTGTTGAGGAAAGGCCTAGGTATTTGGGTCTTGGTTATGGAAAACATGATGGAGAATGCTCCAAAGCCAAGGAGGCACATGAAGGTGTTCCAAGAAGGACTTTCATTACATGTTCATTACCTCAAGCTTGTGAAGTTTGTGTTCATGAGGAATGAAAAAGTTTTACACCCACTTAAATTGCAAGAAGATTCTCATAAGTATGCAACTAATGAGAATGTAAAACTAGATGATGTTGAAATCTCTAAAGTCATTGAAGCCATTGTTGGTATTCCTAATAGAGCCACTATATCATCAAATTCATCTCCTCAAGAAGGTGAAAAAGGTGAATATGCAAGGTATAAATATTCCTTTAATCAAGTTGCTTTTGATTATGATAAACATGGTAAGTCGTCACATAATATTTGGAGAAAGTTTACATGGTACTTTTTTGGTTTGAATAGCCATATTGTTTCAAGATGTTGGAAGAAGATAGCCATGCACAAGAAACTCTGAAGGCAAAGGATGCAGAAAGGAAAAGGTCCATTGGATAATGAAGACCATGTTGAAAAGAAGATGCAATTTTTTTCACTCATTGCCATAAGCAGAGTCATCTTGTAGAAAAGTGTTGGACTTTGTGTCCAGCAAGTCATCTATGGCATTTGAAGAAGGTGGATAGAGATCTTGACAAGAATGGAAAAGAGGATTTCATAATTGATGTGGATCAGGATGATATACATGATTAAGTGCAGCTGAAAGAAGCACCATTGAAATGGTTTGGAAAGAGATGGTTAGATTTCTTAACCAATTAAGGTCTTGAATTTATTTTGATAATTGATGAAAATCTTGCTAATTTGATTCATTTGTTTTCCAATTGAATGCATTTATTTTTTCTTGAAAGTATGCTGCATATTACATGAAGCAAGATGTTGGAAAAGTAGAGTTATGTTGACTCACTTAGATGCAACAAAATGGCAATTTGCACATGCTTTTGTTTGACTTGAGGGTCAGTTGTTTAAAGAGGCATGTTTTGTCAATTTGTTTTTGGTAAATTATTTGTACACCAAGATGTAAGAGTACATGGCGATGTTCACATGATGTGACATTTTTTGCTTTGAAGGATCAAAATAAATAGGTCATAATATTATGTTTCTTGCATGATGTGTTTTTCAGATCGATGGTTGTGTTTGTGATAAGATGTCATAGGATTTTAGGAAGGTCCACTCTTGAGTTAGGGGCTCATGATTATACTTCATTCTCAAATCATGGCATGAGTAGCATGTTGAACTGGAGGATGATGGAATCAAGAAGCAGAAATAGGGACAAGATGCCAAAAAATTTGCAGCCAAAACAATAACCATTGTAGATCATTTAATGTGTTGACGCCATGAAGCGAAGGAGATGGCGAATGAATTCTTTCATATGTGGAATTTGGATCCGTGGAGGTAAAATAATGGTCATTTATTTTCCTGTGATTATTGATATTTGAACTCATTATTGTAGTTCACTCAAATGAGCATAACTTGGAAAAGTGGTTTCCAAGGAGAAGTTTGCATCAAATGCATGTTTTTGCAAAGGAGGAACACGATTCTCAGAGGGAAGGCCATCGTTCACCTTTCCAAGCACATAGGGATCTCTTTACAACAAAGTGTTAATCAGTCAGCAAACATCCAACAAGTGTTGGATTGGGTCAGCAGAAAAAGGAGGACATTGGTTGAAGTGCCAAACCATTTGCAAGGCAAGGAATATCAGTGAACCCATGTGGTTGTCATGGAGATTTTTCCAAGTATAATCGAGTTGATAGAACTTGGGAAAGAGAAGAGTATTCAGCTCGCATCAGATAACCAACTTTTGTGGGTATTGTTAGCCACCTATAATAATTTGTAAAAGCAAACAGGTGGCTAAATTTGTCATCAAGCCTTCAAGTGATAAATTCCGTTCGAAAATATATCATTCTTGAAGCCTTCATGTGTGTTCTACCCTTTAGAGAATCTTAACTACTGTTTCCATTAATGAACCCTGCTGTTTATGAAAGAAACTGTTTTCAAAAGGCCTCCTTTTTCCTAATTTTCACTCATTCATAATTCATTTTCCTCCATTCCCTTCAAAATTCACTCTAAGCCTTATATCTCCCTTTTATTTGGTTCTAAAAAATCCCCTTTATTACCTATTGAAACCTCCAAATTCCTCAAAAAACCCTTCAAAATCCTTAAAAGTCTTCCTTTTCACATTAAGGCCTTAAGCCCCTTTGGCCTTAGCCCTAGCCCCATTTCCCCGCATGTGACTCGGAGCCATAACCAGGGGGTAACCACATCACGCAATCGCATTGGGGTTTCCTGTTTCTTTGCTACCTTTTACTTCAAGTCCTCGATGCAATAAGTCCGTTATTTTTTAACCCTCGGTCACCTCACCTTTTTCATGGGACCACACCCCTCCGTCACATTGCAAAAACATAAGCCTTCCTTCCAAAGCGTGGATACCCCAATGGCCCAACCCGCCGATTTGATCTCAGCCATTGAATCCACAAGAACCAACGGCCGAGATTGTGTCATGCTCCACCCATAACCCTTCGCCATTGCCCCTCCGATCAAGATCCAACCGTCCATTCCCCCTAATCCAACGGTCGGGACTTAACCCAATGGTCCATTGAACTTGTCCACGTCGACCACGAGAAAAAATTGCTGACGTAACTGTTGGTCCCACCACCCATGCCCTATGAATATTGCCTCCCATTGCATGCTATCCGCACCATCCGATCAATACCAAGAGATCTGACGACTTAAACTCCGTTTCACAAAATTTTTGTGCTCAAGAGTTAACGTTTCAAATTTTTGCGAAATGGGCAGTTTTGAAGATCCACGTGTCGGCCAATGTATGGAATCACATTCCATCCACTCAAAACTGCCTCCTCCCATTTCATTTTGTGAAAAATATCCCTGGTTTCCTGCTATACCACTACCCTCCGCAACGTCACTGTCGCTTTCAATCCCAGCCGTCGATCTATGAGATCGAACGATCCACATTACATCGCAATCTCTTTCATTTAATTTTCATCCATCTCCCAAAATGTTTCATTGAGAGATCTCCACTATGGATCTTCCTGATCCAACGGTCCACGTCGCCGTCGCACTCAAACCCCATCAGACCTAGTTAGCTTCTCTGCCAGGGTTTTCCTCCCATTTTTCCGCTGCATCCATATTTTTCCTCACTACTCCTCGCTATCCCTGAGCCTCTGAAGCAGTCATTACCATTCCCGTAGGTTTTTTACAACGTGTTTATCGTGTTTGTAGGGTTAAAAGGATGATGAATTCATGCAGTCTCCACAGTCATATTCAGGTGACATATAATGCCAAAAGACTATCACAGAGCCGAAGATCGTAGAGGAAGAAATCACTTAGAAGGTTTAAAAGCATGTTTTATTGAAGATTGGGGTTATTGACCCTAACATAAACCCTCCAACACCTCTGTAACCTGTATATTCACAAACATAAGCCAGCAGAAGTCTAAAGAGTATCCGAAGAAGATTAGAAGGATTAGTTCATGATATTGAAGATTTAAGTATCTAATCCGAAGCTAAGGACAATGAAGGAAACTTAATAAAGCTCAGATCATAAATATAAACAAGCCATACCAGTAATTCAAAGCGTCAGTGATATGATATCAGCAGAACGTTATTTTCCTTAAGAGGGACCAATTCACACAGCCTACTCCATTCCTCATCAAGCACCAGAACAGTTATTACACTGACAGAAATTCCTAAAACTGTCAGGACAATAGTTATGAAGGCATGGAAGACGTGCAAGACAAACTATCCACCTTAATTATCTCAGAAGACAAAACAGAGTACCAGCAGCTAGAGAGTACTTCAAAGAAACATACCTGAAGTTATTTTCAATCTGACAAAGACTTCTAAACCAGCCTAAAGGGTACCAACAGTTAATGCAAAGCCATTATGCAGAGTGGGCATTCGAGTACTTCCTCCCCTCTATCTTAATGAATCATTTAAGCTCATATCTACTACTCTACCACTGTTATCACTCATTCACCTATAATAATCCCTGTAAATTACATTGAAAACATTGGTTGGTTGGGATTTTATCGACTGTTTGAACTGTTATTGAGGGGAAGTAGCTGAGTAGTTTGTAATATATTAGGATGGGAAGAGAAGTTTGGACTGTAAAAGGCCACTAGACTCAAATTATGTGACTGGTTTTTCACATCAATTAAACAAGCAGATTCACAGGATCCTGGTCTATATTATTGGTGATGTTTTCCTTACTGTAATTGTCTCCTTTCATGTTTTTTCATACTGTCCATTATTCTCTGATAAAGAACAACAGGTATAGATTAGGACATACTGTTGGAAGTACCCTAAATCTCACTGATAATATTTATCTTTATGTTTTCCTCTGATTGTGCATTTTAAGGATAATTCTATAGAGTATAGCTAGTTAAGGAGTGTTGGTAAGCCCATGTCTTGCTAAGTAGAACTTGAAACATTGTTCTTAAATGATATTTTCATTTCATGCTAAGTAAAAGAATGAACTAGGGAAGTCTATGGTTAGTCGTGTCCTCTAGTTTCTTCTCCAACAGTTTGTCTTGAAAGTTTCCCTATGAGTTGGTGTCAAAGCAGAGAAGGTTAAAAGTATTTCTTTGATCGTAGGCCATGCTCTGTGTTTAATCTTAAATGATTTCTACTGTCTGAAAGAGGTTATGAGGACTGCTGGATTGTTTCCCTTGAGAGTATGCTGAAAGCAGGTTAGGTTAAAGGTCCTTACTTGATCTTAAGCTACCCTTTGCGTCTTTATTGAGAGTTTCCTTTGAAAGTATGTCAAAATTAGGATAGGTTAAAAGTCCTTACCTAAACTTAGGCTTCACTTTGGTTTCTTTCTTTCACCTCACTTCTTAATGTTTCATACCACAAACTCAACTTAAAAAGATCCTATGGTATAGATGACTTTCCCTATGGAAAACCTTGGATAGTTGTTATGCGAGTAAACCCTTTCATGACTCCATAGCCCAATGGATTGGCACTTCTCTTGACCCATCCTCCCATGCTGAAACATCCTGATACTTTGTTCCTTCTTCACTTCACATAACCTTCTCAATTAATGATCTCCAACCAAACAAACAAACCAAACCCCTGTTCTTCATACCTAGCCTAATACCATAAAATGACCTTAAATATATATCATTCTTTACATTTATAGAGATATCCCTCTCTAGATCCAGGTGGGCTATATCCTAGGATCCCAAAGTGGTTTGATGTTGTCTTGTCTTTTGGTTTTACGAATCTGGCAAAAACACAGGAACCCCAGCATAATGGCGACTCCGCTGGGGATTTTTCAGTAGATTAAACCTAATACACTCTTGGGGCCTCAAAAATTCCATTGATTCAATATTATTTGGTGTGTTAGCCAATTGAGTCCCTAACATAATGGCGACTCTACTAGGGAATTCTGAGTGAATTACATCTTAGACACCTTTAAGAACTCAGAAGACCCATAATCTCCTTAGATTGGTATTTGATTGCTGATGGTGGACAACAGCTTGGTTCAAAACATTGTAAACCCTCCACAACTCCCATAAGACCAAATGACTCCATTGGTAGAAGACCATGAACAAGTTGAATAAGACACAGTGACCTCTTTTCTGATTTACAAAATGATTCCAAGGATACAACGAAGATATGCCCCAATGAGTAGAGAACATTTCCCTGGGTTCCCACATAAGATGCCACAGGTGAATTGGGATGACAACCTTCCTATTTTTCAAGGTGAAATATTTGATAACCCATTGTTACATCTTGTCAAATTTCATATACATATATGGAGGTTGAAAGTTTAATGGCATGAAGACTGTCTAATAAAAATGTTCATGTTAACATTAGAAGGAAAGGCAAGGGATTGGTATGAATGGTTAGAACCTGGTAGTGTGTTTTCTTTAAAATACCTTGAAAATGTGTTTTTTGAGAACTATAAAAGAAACAATGCATCCTTATCCTGGGGTGAAAATATTATGATCCATCACAAAACATCACCCGACACATCGCAAAATATGAAGAGGATTTGGAAAATATGCATAGTGAAGATATTTTGACAGCCATTCATGAGTTCAACATTCAATTAAAGAATTACAAGAACCTAGATGAATCAGTTGAGGAAGAAATTAACCAAGAAATCAAATACATTCCTCAAGATATTCCTGAAAACCCAAATAATGATTCATCATCCCTTATAACTGAGGCCCAAGAGGCCCAAGAAGACATCCAGCCTCAAATTCAGTCTTCACAAGAGATAGAGAACGAATGTACTTCTGCTCAAAGAAACACAAGAACACCTTCCCATTTGATAGAAGAAGAAATTGATCAAATATTAAACAAGCAACCTGCCTTTGAAATCTTTTATACAACAAACACCCTTGCCCATTCATCCACTGAGCTTTTTTGTACAGATTTAGAAAGCTCCCTTGTAAATTAGAATGAAGAAAGATCTAGTGATGATCCAGTATGTTTGATTGGTAGCATTACTTACTTTAATGATTTTCCTAATTTTGATCTATCTGATGATGATGTTATCCAAACAGAAGTTGATCTTGTAGAGCCATCATTAGTAGATTTGTGGGAGGAAGATCAGTTTCATCAACTTCAAGAAAGTAATGAGCCCAAGAAGAGGGTGAAGGATCTCTGGATCTTTGCCCCACTTCATTACAACTCATCAGTAATAGTTTCCATGTGATTGGAAATCAACAACCTTTCATCTCAAAGGGTGAAGAGGAAAACAATGAAGAAATTTTTGAACAGGTTGAAACCAAGGAGCCTTCTCTTGAGAAAGAGGAAGCAATGGAACAGACCCCTGCTCAAGAATACATTGATCCTTTCACAGAGCTCAGCCCACCAAATCAGAATATCTTAGAGCTACAAGAGGACAAAACTGTAGTATATGATGAGTCCTCCAGTTCAGAAAATGATGAAGATGAGGAAGAGTTTCTTTCTCAAAATAATATTTTCCTTGATCCAGTGGAAGAGGAAGTAATCTTGGTTGAAACCTACTTGTCAAATACTAACAACCAGGTATTATTTCAAGATCCTTATGCTCATTTCCTGCAAACATTTAGAGAAGGATCAAAGGCCATCAAGAGCAGCTTGTTGCAGATAACAAGAAACATTTTAGAAGCTGCTACTAAAAAACAAAGAGAATGGGAGTGGCCCTTCCTATCCAACATGCTCAAAGAGATGAGTAGAAACCAATCATGGGATCATCTGATTGACTTGGTGTATTGGAAAAGAGAGTTTGTCAACTAGACATGTGAATATTTCCAAGTTGGAATAGGGTAGGTAGAAATATCAATAAAGCTTAGCCCGTGAGCATTTAGTTAGTTGTTGATTTTACTTTGAAAGAAAATTTCAAAAAAATACAAAAAATAGAAAGAGAAAGGTTCAGACAAGCTCAAATCTTGAACCTATGAAGTTCTAAAAATAATGGCTCAAATTAGATCAAAAGCTGAGCTAGAGAAAGTGAAAGGTTGGTTATAACATGCTCAAAACTTGAACTAGCAAAGAAGAGAAGAAGAAACAACTCTAACAAGATCAAAACCAGAGCTGAAATGAAGAAAGAAAGGTGACTCTAAAAAGCTCAAAATCTAAGTCACAAGAAGAAGGAAGGATGCTCTTAATTTTCAGAATTTCAAGCCTTCACAATTTTGTTTCAATTTTCTACAAAGTTTCAGTTCATGTGCAGCTTGTCTTTATGCCATGGACCCATAGCAAATCAGACAACGTAATCCTAATTTGGCTGTGTTTTCAATTTCTGTTTTAGAATATAGAGAATGAAAATTTGCCAGACAGTTTAATCCTGGCAGATACTAGTTTAGGTAGAGAAGCTATGAGTCCAATTGCTTAATCTGGTCTCATGGAGGAATAAGGGTAGAATCATATTAGTTTTTGCTTTCAATAAAAAATGATGATGTGAAAGGTCCACAAGTTTAAGTGCACCTTGAAGAAAAAATGTTAGGACAGTAGGATGGGTAGGTAAATGTTTGGGAAATTTTTTTCTGCTGATATAATGTCCATCATGTTTGTAGCAACTGATAAAAGAAGAAAAATATGGTCAAGGTCCTAGGCTCTGGCCTACGTCCAAAGATTATATCTGAGATTCTTGACACCTTCAAGAAGATGCCATCCCCATGTGGAGCCACTATTAGCCACCTATAATAATTTTTCAAAGCAAACAGGTGGCTAAATTTGTCATCAAGCCTTCAAGTGATAAATTCCCTTCGAAAATCTATCATTATTGAAGGCTTCATGTGTCTTCTACCCTTTAAAGAATCTTCACTGTTGTTTCCATTAATGAACCCTGTTGTTTATGAAAGAAACTGTTTTCAAAAGGCCTCCTTTTTCCTCATTTTCACTCATTCATACTTCATTTTCCTCCATTCCCTTCAAAATTCACTCCAAGCCTTATATCTCCCTTTTATTTGGTTCTAAAAAATCCCCTTTCTTACCTATTAGAGCCTCCAAATTCCTCAAAAAACCCTTCAAAATCCTTAAAAGTATTCATTTTCGCATTAAGGCCTTAAGCCCCTTTGGCCTTAGCCCTAGCCCCATTTCCCTGCATGTGACCCGGAACCATAACCAGGAGCTAACCCCATCGTGAAATTGCATCGGGGTTTCCTGTTTCTTTGCTACCTTTTACTTCAAATCCCCGATGTGATAATCCAGTTCTTTTTTAACCCCTGGTCTCCTCACCTTTTTCATGAGACCACACCCCTCCATCGCATCACAAAAACATAAGCCTTCCTTCCAAAGTGTGGATCCTCCAATAGCCCAAACCGCCGATTTGATCTCGGCCATTGAATCCACAAGAACCAACAGTCGAGATTGCATCGTGCTCCACCCATAACCCTTTGCCATCACCCCTCCAATCGAGATCCAACCGTTCATTCCCCCTAATCCAACGGTCAGGACTTAACCAGATGGCCCATTGAACCCGTCCACCACGTGACAAAAGTGCTGAGTAACTGTTGGTCCCACCACCCATGCCCCGTGCATTATGCCTCCCATCGCATGCTATCCGCACCGTCCGATCAATACCAAGAGATCCAACGGCTTAAACTCCGTTTCACAAAATTTTTGTGCCCAAGAGTTAATGTTTCAAATTTTTGCGAAATGGGCAGTTTTGAAGATCGATGTGTCGGCCAATGTATGGAATCGCATTCCATCCACTCAAAACAACCTCTCCCCATTTAATTTTGTGAAAACCATCCCTGGTTTCCTGCTATACCGCTGTCCTCCGCAATGTCACTGTCGCTTTCAATCCTAGCCGTCGATCTCTGATATCAAACAGTCCACATTACATCGCAATCTCTTTCGTTTAATTTTCATCCCTCACCTGAAACGATTCATCGAGAGATCTCCACCATGGATATTCCTATTCCAATGGCCCACATCGCTCGTCGCACTCAAACCCCCATCATATCTAGTTAGCTACTCTGCCAGGGTTTTCCTCCCATTTTTCCGCTACATCCACATTTTTCCTCACTACTCCTCGCTATCCCTGAGCCTTTGAAGGAGTCATTCCCAATCCCGCAGGTTTTTTATAACGTGTATATCGTGTTTTGTAGGGTTAAAAGGATGATGAATTCATGCAGTCTCCACAGTCACAGTCAAGTGACATATAATGCTGAAAGACTATCACAGAGCCAAAGATCGCAGAGGAAGAAATCACTAAGAAGGTTTAAAAGCATGTTTTATTGAATATCGGGGTTATTGACCCTAACATAAACCCTCCAGAGCTTTTGTAACCTGTATATTCACAAACATAGGCCAGCAGAAGTCTAAAGAGTATCAGAAGAATATTAGAAGGATTAGTGCATGATATTTAAGATTTAAGTATCTAATCCGCAGCTAAGGACAATGAAGGAAACTTAATAAGGCTCAGATCATAAATATAAACAATTCATACCAATAATTAAAAGCATCAGTGATCTGATATCAGCAGAACATTCTTTTCCCTAAGAAGGACCAATTCACACGACCTACTCCATTCCTCATCAAGTACCATAACAGTTATTACACTGACAGAAATTCCTAAAACTGTCAGGATAGTAGTTATGAAGGCATGGAAGACCTACAAGCCAAACTATCCACCTTACTTATTTCAGAAGAAAAAACAGAGTACCAGCAGCTAGAGAGCACTTCAAAGAAACATACCTAAAGTTATTATCGATCTGACAAAGACTTCTAAACCAGCCTAAAGGGTACCAACAGTTAATGCAAAGCCATTATGTAGAGTGGGGATTCGAATACTTCCTCCCCTCTGTCTTAATGAATAATTTAAGCTCATATCTACTACTCCACCACTGCTATCACTCATTCACCTATAAGAACCCCTGTAAATTACATTGAAAACATTGGTTGGTTTGGATTTATCGACTATTTGAACTGTTATTGAGGGGAAGTAGCTAAGTAGTTTGTAATATAGTAGGCTGGGAAGAGAAGTTTGGACTGTAAAAAGTCACTGGACTCAAAGTATGTGACTGGTTTTCCAAATCAATTAAACAAGCAGATTCACAGGATCCTGGTCTATATTATTGGTGATGTTTTCCTTACTATAATTGTCTCCTTTCATGTTTTTTCATACTATCCATTATTCTTTGATAAAGAACAACAGGTATAGATTAGGACATACTGTTGGAAGTACCCTAAATCTCACTCATAAGCTTTATCTTTATGTTTTCCTCTTATTGTGCATTTTAAGGATAATTCTATAGAGTATAACCAGTCAAGGAGTGTTGGTAAGCCCATGTCTTGCTGAGTAGAACTTGAAACATTGTTCTTAAATGATATTTTCATTTCATGCTAAGTAAAATATTGAACTAGGGAATTCTATGGTTAGCCCTGTCCTCTAGTTTCTTCTCCAACAGTTTGTCTTGAAAGTTTCCCTGTGAGTTGGTTTCAAAAGCAGAGAAGGCTAAAAAATTTTCTCTGATCTGAGGCCGTGCTTTGTGTTTAATATTAAATGTTTTCTACTGTCTGAAAGCGGTTATGAGGATTGCTGGATTGTTTCCCTTGAGAGTATGTTGAAAGCAGGTTAGGTTAAAAGTCCTTAATTGATCTTAAGCTACCCTTTGTGTCTTTATTGAGAGTTTCCTTTGAAATTATGTCAAAAGCAGGATAGGTTAAAAGTCCTTAACTGATCTTAGGTTGCACTTTGGTTTCTTTCTTTCACCTCACTTCTTAATGTTTCATACCACAAACTCAACTTAAAAAGATCCTATGGTATAGATGACTTGCCCTATGGAAACCCTTAGATAGTTGTTATGCAAGTAAACCATTTTATGACTCCATATCCCAATGGATTGGCACTTCTCTTGACCCATCTTCCCATGCTGAAACATCCTGCTACTTTGTTCCTTCTTCACTTCACATAACCTTCTTAGTTAATGATCACCAACCAAACAAACAAACCAAATCCATGTGCTTTATACCTAGCCTAGTACCATAAACTGACCTTAAAGATATATCATTATTTACATTTATAGAGAGATGGATCGAGGAGGGCTAGATCCTAGGATTGAAAAGTGGTTTAATGTTGTCTTGTCTTTTGGTTTTGCCAATCTGGCCAAAACACAGGAACCCCAACAGGTCTAAAAACCTATCAGTGGGAAGGAGTGATCGAAATCTGGATTGGGGAAAGTTTTTTCTAAAACTTAAAAGTTCTAAGAATCCATCCAAACTAGAACAACCAGATAGGTCTCGTGGCCACGAATCCAGTGGACTTCATTTCACTCAACACAGAGTCCGTATGAGGATGTTAGAGATTGTTGTTTTCTTGACCAAGTAGGGGAATTTTCAAAAACAAAAGTAAAACAGGGTCAAAGGGGTCAAAATTTGGTCAAAATGTGCATTTCTCAAGCCCAATGGGATCGTGACATGTGTCAGGTTGTGGTTGGTTGAATCTCAACGCTCTTTGGCAATTTTGATTTGGTTTTCAATTAACCAATGGTATGTCCATAGGTGGCTAGCCCGGAGGCCGCAACGTGCCCCTACAAAGGTCGAATTTGATTACAGTATGGTCAAATATCAATTTCATATTCGGTGGAAAAAATTTATGTATTAGTTGAAGAGCGGAGGTCAGGGTCGAACCCACAACTTCCCCCGCACTAACCATGAGCCATACCATTAGACCACCACAGAAGTTCCTGCTAAACATTAAATCCAACGTATATTTTTGTTTTAATAATGGTTTGGGAAGAGGAAAAAATGTGCTAGCCCCTTACCACAAGACCATGACCTAGAACTAGGCGAAGGGCTTAATATTAATTGGTGGTTTTAGCAATTAAACGAGGTTTAGACAACCTTAACCACATTGTATGATCGCTAATTCGATTTAATTCAGATTTTTGTTAATTGCGCACTTAATGCGCTATACTTCCATTATATGTGTGCTTACCTTAATTAATCTCCAGTTTAAACACTACTTGTGGATTAGCACTAATTCACAGGTATGCTATTTCGGCTCCACCTCTAGTTTTGGTAGTGCTAATTGAAGTTCCCCAGTTTTAGTGGGGTTTCCTAGGCTAGAATTGAATGAGGCATAACTATAGAATTTTTTGACCAATTTTGGCTCAGAAAGATTCGTTCCTAGATTTTTTGGATGCTATGAGCATGATTGTTAGGTTGCAGAGGCATTGGAGCACTTCTGTAAGTGATTTTTCCACTTTGAAGATTAAATAAATTGAGGGTCACCAGGAGAGGAGGTCATGCCTAGTTTACTTGAAGACCATTTTAAGAGCTTGAAGAGTCTATTTTGAGGTTTTTGGGTCTTTTGAATACAATGGAGTAGGTTCCAAAGCCATTGGAGCACTTTAGGTGCATGTAATCAGTGAATTGACAATTAATCCAAAGAGGTTCTCGCCAGCTGAAGCAGGTCCGTGGAGATGTAGCCCGGGAGGGGTGAACTTTGTTATCAGCTATTGTGTAATTTGTTTGTATTTATATATGATTTATTTGTTATACATGTGTTTTTAACAACTAATTAACTCATGAATTTCTCATAAAAAACACACCCAAAACTTGACACATAAACCCTCACATAACTGGCTAATTTGAGACAATCCTAAACACATCATTTTTTTAATACTCATGAGGGAGATAGCACAAAAAAACTAGTCTTCCCATATTCAGATCAAGGCCATATGTTCCCAGGTTTTATTTTGAAGCATCATAGAATTTAATTTTAAAAAACCCCGATGAAGGAAAAAGGAAGGTGTTAAGTGAGCTTCCCCTCATGGAAGATGGGTCGGTGAGTCCCGGAGCCAGAGAATATGGGAAAAGATTTAATGCCTTCAGGATGTTGAGTTCCCTGCCTTAAGGCTTCTAGACATCCTCCAACTGTGTAGAGATGTAAATTGATTCTTTTATATTACTCTTTATGGTATACAATAGTTTATTAGTCTGTATGGTTTCCGAGTAAAAGAATGCCATGCTTCTTGCTTTCCACAGGTTCCATAGGATAAAGCTCTGTGATATAGACCACACTCTATTAATGATGGGGTTCTTAAAGATTTTCGAGTCCCATTTCTCCCATAGCTCTCTCAGATTGTTAATAGGTCAATCAACAACCCCAAATAGTTTGTCACTTTGATCCCATATCTCCATTACCTTTGAGCAAACGTTTAGTAAGTGGTATACACTTTCCTCCCCCTTACAAAAAATAGGACACCGGGAGGGACCACAAAATCCTTTTATCTTGATTTTGTCCCACGTGAGAATATTTACATGCCTAATTAAACAGAGAAAGAATGAAACCTTTGAGTAGAGCTTGGAATACCAGATTCTTTTCCATAAATGATTAGGATGAGGGTGCCTAAAGGAAGACATAATAGAATAAGGTTCTTTAAGAGAGAACATACGTGGCGAAAGATGGCCCCATCAGATTTTTTTCAGTATCCCTATTTTTTTAAATAGGGCATTTTTGGAATATTAAGGTTAAGGATTACCAATAGAGGGGTGGATCATGAGTTGGCTAGTGAATGAGAGATTTCCAATCTCTCCACTTCGATTCTTGGTTAGTTTCTTGCGAGAAATCCTTCACCCTTTCAACTCCCATGTAAGTGGTAAATTCCTGGATATCCCTAAGGTGTTATTCCTGGTCAAGTATAGGGTGTTTCAGCTAGGCCTGTGTCAAAAATTTGTCTTTTCATCCATTCAAAACTTCCCAGAAACCATGATCCTATATTATTTCTTAGTGCACTTTCACTGGATTCCAAATGGATGATCCATTTAGCAGGTTGTGATGATCGTTCATGGGATCCTGGCAACCCAGTGAACCATATTTAAATGACTATATAATATTCCAGGTCTCTTTCCTTCCCTACAGCCAAAGCAACCATACTTTAGCACTGAGAGAATGAGATAAGAGCTTAGGGTCTTTTAGCCCAAGGCCTCCATGGATATTAGGTTTACATAATTTTTCACATGCCACCAAAGCATTTCTGGCCAATATAACTCCCCAACCACATAAATCTCTAAGATTTGGCTGTTAAATCTTTGTAGATAATATGAGGGGCTAGAAGGGTCGAGAGTTGATAAATCAGAATGGCATGGAGGACTAATTTTAAGAGGAAAAGTTGGCCTACAGAATTTAAGATCCTGAAGGTTCAGCTATATTTTTTTTAGTTGATACGAAATGACAAGTCTTTCCAATCGTTTGTTCTTAAGGAGGTATATACCAATGTTACTATGATATAGGTGCTTGGTAGGGATCCAATATTGAAACTAAGGGTCCTAGCCAAATGAATTTTCACCCTTGGTTGGGTATTGAAAAATAAGATATCATATTTTTCCCCATTGATGAGTGTACGTGATTCTTGTTGAAACTCCTCGAGGATGGAACCGAATTTCTTAGCTTCTTTTAAATTCAATTTTCCATATAACATATTAACGTCCATAAATTACTAGTGAGTGATAGGGGGGGGGGGGGGTCTCCCATGAGATTTTTAGACCTTGGAGATGTCGATATTCTGATGTTGCTTTGATGAGACAACCAAGACCTTCTGCGGAAATAATGAAGAGAAAGGAGGATATAAAATCCCCTTGTCTGGGACCCCTGGAACCCCAGAAGGTGCATGAAGGAGCCCTGTTAACCAAGATGGAATAGAAAGGGGTTTCAATCATTGAGTTAACCCATCTAATGTAGGAAGGAAAAAATCCAAAAGCATCAAGGATGTACAAGAGATAATTCCAATTTAGGTGATTACAAGATTTGGAGAGATCAAGTTTGATGAGCATACATAGAGATTTGGATAAGGATAAATAGTGCAATACCTCATGAGACATAAGGATATCATACATGATTTTTCAACCCGCCACATAGTCTGACTATTTTGGGCCGATGATCACTTTCAATTAGGGTTTGATCCGTCTCACTAAAATTTCTTCAATAATTTTATAAACAACATTGCATAGTGAAATTGGTCGAAAAATGTTTGGGTCCAGCGCTGAACATTTCTTAGAGATAACCATGATAAATGATTCATTTAGACCAACCATATGTGCTGGGAGAAATGAGAGTCCTCTACTAATACATGGATTTTAGTCCCAAGAAAGTGCCAACCCACTTTAAATAATTCAAAGTTGAATCCATTCAGGCCTAGGGATTTATTTGAGGGGAGTGCACAAATGAATTCTTCCACCTCTGCGTAGGTGATCTCCCAAATGAGGGACTCATTCTAATCTTCTAAGACTAAATTGGGAATACTTTGCCCTATTTTAGATATGGAATCACCCTGATCCTCACCAGGTTCTGTGAACAAAAAAATGAGCAATCAATTCCTCAGAGTTTTTCTCATGTTGGACAAGCCTTCAATCATCCGACCATTGAGAAGAAAAATCCTATTAAAATTCTTGTGTTTCAACATAGTCTGGTGAAATAATTTCATATTTCATTCACCTTATTTGAGCCATTGAACTCTCAATTTTTGTCTCCACAAAATTTCTTCCTTTTTTCTCTGTTGCTTCATGTCGTTGAGGACCTCACCCTCTTGTGTGATAATGGTTTCATTATGACCTTCTAAAATGATTCGTTGTTCAATTGACCACATTTCTTCCTCCAACTTCCGCTTTTCATGGATACATTCATATCGATGAATATAGGTAACATTCATCATGTCGAAATTATTTCACCAGACTATGTTGAAACACAGGAATTTTAATAGGAATTTTACCGATATTCATGAATACTTTCCAATTGATGTATCCATTTGATTGCACCTGGTCACATGAATATCCCTCCACCATTCTTTTAACTTAACAATGAATTCCACATTTTCGAGCCAGAATGATTGAAAATGAAAAGGATGGTTCCTCGGTTCCATCCTCAGGTGTATCTCTAAGGAAATGGGCCAGTTGTCTAATCCCATGTAGGGGAGGATCAAAGCTTGAAGGAACATTCCCTGCTGAATAATGTTGTCTGAAAGAAGGAAACGATCCAGACCTGTGGTTATCTAATTCTTTCCTCCCCATCATTTATTCCATATGAAAGAAACATTAACAAATCTAATGTATTGTACTCCCATATCTTAGATAGTCTCATCTAAGGAAAGAGAGATTGTATATAGCCGCCTAACACCCCATTTCTTCTCATCCAATTCCTTAATCAAGTTAACGTTCCTTGATAGAAACACATTGGTGTCACCTAGAAGCTCCTTCATATGTTATAAACTTCAAAGAAATGTGGCCTTCGTCCTTGGCATAGTGGGACCATACACCCATGTTAGCCAAACATTTTATCTGAATCCTATACATTCAAATTAACTTGAAAGGGTATTTGGGTGGGCAATCCAGTTCACAAAATAGATAGATCTGGAATCCCAAAGGATTTCCAACCCTATCGCAGTACCCGTTGCATCTAGTTCCATATACTCTGTCATAGGCTAACTCCTACATGCAATTTCACAAATTTTCTCCTATGTTACCTTAGTTTCCTACAGGATTAAAATATCTGGCTTTTCGTGTTGAATTAATTCGTTAAAGTACCTCAACTTACCCTTAAAATTCATGCCTATTATGTTCCACGAGACTACATTCATTAAGGAGGGGTGGGAAGAGAGCATTGATAGTACTTTGTGAGGACATTTTCTTATCCTTAGTTAACTAGGATTTCCCCTGCTTCTGTGATCTCTTCGCTTGTGGGTCTCCTTATCTTTTTCCTAGATCCTGAGCTAGATTCAACATGTGTGGTGATCATTTCCTCTTCTATTTTAGTTAGATCTATATGGGAGGGTATTTCAAAGAAGCTTGAATTTTCTCCTAGTCCTTGTATATAGGATGGAATTGATCAAGTTGATCTTGGGGCATTTATGTTGATCCATCGTTGGCCCAGTTTCACTGGAAAGCTACAATAACCATTCCATTAGAATTAAGTTGATCTAGTTTGACTTCATGAAGAAGGGTTTTCTAGACTTGGGCTAGGACTTCCTAGATTTACTTTCCTATGGATTAATCTTTTGGGGATTTGTGTTTGCTTGGTTTTTCCTTTTTTAGGGTTTTCAAGACCCACCTCTACCTTCATTGCAATTTGAGTTGGGGATATAGTGGGGAATACAACTATAGGTGCTTTTGGTTGATCCTTTTCACCCGGGTCTACTAGGAGGGTGAAGAGATTACTGGAAGGGTGACTTCGGGCTGCTGAAGAAGGGCACGGTGGGGCCCGGGTAGGGGCTGATTTGGTGGTTGAAGGGCATCACTAAGGGACTCCCTGGAATCCATATTAGGATGGATTTACTAAAGGAAAGACTAGCTCTTGTGGTCATTGAGGGAAGTCGCAAAATAGGTGCCCATACTCATGACATATTCTACGTTTAAAGGGAACATGCTCTTAGTCCAGTGACTAAGAACATATTTCATCTGGATAATCGATTTCCACCGACTCTGAGAGGTGGTGTGAAATGTTTGTGTAAAACAATATTCTGGTATAGGAAGAGAACCTTTGCCATCTAGTGATCTTTGAAACTTGCATAAAGTTTCCTATGGAATTTCCAGTCAATTCCAGGATGTCCATTTCCCATAAATATTTTGTAAAGGAATACAAGTGGACCTAAATGGGCATAGCTAAGAACTGTTCCTTCTCCAGATTATAACAGGGTTCCTAATGCATCAGGAATAAACCTATGTTGTTAATGAACTATGGCCTATTTTCGAGAATTGTTTTTTTTATAGAATTTTCATTAATAATATACTTAAGAATATTAGATAACATGTTTCAAACAATCCATTAATTCATACATGTTTAATTTTCTACAGGGAGCAACAATGAAGGAAAATATCAATATCATTCTAAGAAAATAAAAATTATGGAACACTTAAATGACGTTAGGTTAAAAGTCCTTACTTGATCTTAAGCTACCCTTTGCGTCTTTATTGAGAGTTTCTTTTGAAATTATGTCAAAAGCATGATAGGTTAAAAGTCCTTAACTGATCTTAGGCTACACTTTGGTTTCTTTATTTTGCCTCACTTCTTAATGTTTCATACCACAAACTCAACTTAAGAAGATCCTATGGTATAGATGACTTGCCCTATGGAAACCCTTGGATAGTTGTTATGTGAGTAAACCCTTTTATGACTCCATATCCCAATGGATTGGCACTTCTCTTGACCCATCTTCCCATGCTGAAACATCCTGATACTTTTTTCCTTCTTCCCTTCACATAACCTTCTCAGTTAATGATCTCCAACCAAACAAACCAACCAAACCCCTATGATTTATACCTAGCCTAATACCATAAAATGACCTTAAAGATTATCATTCTTTACATTTATAGAGAGATCCCTCTCTGGATCCAGGAGGGCTAGCTCCTAGGATCCAAAAGTGGTTTGATGTTGTCTTGTCTTTTGGTTTTGCCAATCTGGCCAAAACAAAGGAACCCCAACAGGTCTGAAAGCCTATCAGTGGGAAGGAGTGATCGAAATATGGATTGGGGGAAAAAAATTTCTAAAACATACAATTTCTCAGAACCCATCCAAACCAGAACAACCAGATAGGTCTCGTGGCCAGGAATCTGGTGGACTTCATTTCACTCAAAACGGAGTCCGTATGAAGAAGTTAAAGGTTGTTGTTTGCTTGACCAAGTAGGGGAATTTTCAAAAACAAAAGTCAAACAGGGTCAGGGGGGTCAAAATTTATTCAAAATGGGAATTTCTCTAGCCCAATGGGATCTTGACATGTTTCAGGTTGTGGTTGGTTGTATCTCTAAGCTCTCTGGCAGTTTTGATTTGGTTTTGAATGAACCAATGGTATGTCAACACGTGGATAGCCCGGAGGCCGCAACGTGCCCCTACAAAGGTCGAATTTGATTACAATATGGTAAAATATCAATTTCATATTCGATGGAAAAAATTTTATGTATTGGTTGAAGAGCGGAGGTCGGGGTCGAACCCACAACCTCCCCCGCACTAACCACGAGCCATACCATTAGACCACCACGGAAGTTCTTGTTAAACATTAAATCCAATGTATATTTTTGTTTTAATAATGGTTTGGGCAGAGGAAAAAAGGTTCTAGCCCCTTACCACAGGACCATGACCTAGAACTAGGCAAAGGGCTTAATATTAATTGGTGGGTTTAGAAATTAAACGAGGTTTAATCAACCTTAACCACATTGTATGATTGCTAATTAGATTTAATTCAAATTTTTGTTAATTGCACACTTAATGCACTATACTTCCATTATATGTGTTCTTACCTTAATTAATCTCCAGTTTAAACACTACTTGTGGATTAGCACTAATTCACGGGTACGCTATTTCGGCTCCACCTCTAGTTTTGGCAGTGCTAATTGGAGTTTCTCCAGTTTTAGTGGGGTTTCCTAGGCTAGAATTGAATGAGGCATAACTATAGAATTTTTTGACCAATTTTGGCTCAGAAAGATTCGTTCCTAGATTTTTTGGATGCCATGAGCATGATTGTTAGGTTGCAAAGGCATTGGAGCACTTCTGTAAGTGATTTTTCCACTTTGAAGATTAAATAAACTGAGGGTCACCAGGAGAGGAGGTCATGCCTAGTTTACTTGAAGACCATTTTAAGAGCTTGAAGAGTCTATTTTGAGGTTTTTGGGTCTTTTGAATACAATGGAGTAGGTTAAAAAGCCATTGGAGCACTGTAGGTACATGTAATCAGTGAATTGACAATTAATCCAAAGAGGTTCTAGCCAGTTGAAGCAGGTCCGTGGAGATGTAGCCCAGGAGGGGTGAACTCTGTTATCAACTATTGTGTAATTTGTTTGTATTTATATATGATTTATTTGTTATAGATGTGTTTTTAACAACTAATTAACTCATGAATTTCTCATAAAAAACACACACAAAACTTGACACATAAACCCTCACATAACTGGCTAATTTGAGACAATCCTAAACACATCATTTTTTTAATACTCATGAGGGAGATAGCACAAAAAAACTAGTCTTCCCATATTCAGATCAAGGCCATATGTTCCCAGGTTTTATTTTGAAGCATCATAGAATTTAATTTTAAAAAACCTAGATGAAGGACAAAGGAAGGTGTTAAGTGAGCTTCCCCTCATGGAAGATGGGTCGGTGAGTCCCGGAGCCAGAGAATATGGGAAAAGATTTAATGCCTTTAGGATGTCGAGTTCCCTGCCTTCAGGCTTCTAGTCATCTTCCAACTATGTAGAGATATAAATTGATTCTTTTATATTACTATTTATGGTATACAATATTTTATTAGTCTGTATGGTTTCCGAGTAAAATAATGCCATGCTTCTTTCTTTCTGCAGGTTCCATAGGATAAAGCTCTGTGATATAGAACACAATCTATTAACGATGGGGTTCTTGAAGATTTTCGAGTCCCATTTCTCCAATAACTCTCTCAGATTGTTAATAGGTCAATGAGAAACCCCAAATAGTTTGTCACTTTGATCCCAGATCTCCATTACCTTTGAGCAAACTTTTAGTAAGTGGTATACACTTTCCTCCTCCTTACAAAAAATAAGACACCGGGAGGGACCACAAAATCCTTTTATCTTGATTTTGTCCCACGTGAGAATATTTACATGCCCAACTAAACAGAGAATGAATGAAACCTTTGAGTAGAGCTTGGAATACCAGATTCTTTTCCATAAATTATTAGGATCAAGGTGCCTAAAGGAAGAAATAATAGAATAAGGTTCTTTAAGAGAGAACATACCTGGCAAAAGATGGCCCCATCAGATTTTTTTCAGTATCCCTATTTTTTAAAATAGGGAATTTTTGGAATATTAAGGTTAGGGATTACTAATAGAGGGGTGGATCATTAGTTGTCTAGTGAATGAGAGATTTCCAATCTCTCCACTTCGATTCTTGGTTAGTTTCTTGCGATAAATCCTTCACCCTTTCAACTCCCATGTGAGTGGTAAATTCCTGGATATCCCTAAGGTGTTCTTCCTGGTCAAGTATGGGGTGTTTCAGCTAGGTCTGTTTCCAAAAATTGTCTTTTCATCCATTCAAAACTTCCCAGAAACCATGATCCTATATTATTTCTTAGTGCGCTTTTACTGGATTCCAAATGGATGATCCATTTAGCAGGTTGTGATGATCATTCATGGGATCCTGGCAACCCAGTGAACCATCTTTAAATGACTAGATAATATTCCAGGTCTCTTTCCTTCCCTGCAGCCAATGCAACCATACTTTAGCACCGAGAGAATGAGATAAGAGATTAGGGTATTTTAGCCCAAGGCCTCCATGGATATTAGGTTTACATAATTTTTCACATGCCACCAAAGGAAATCTAGGCAATATAAGTCCCCAACCACATAAATCTTTGAAATTTGGCTGTTAAATATTTGTAGATAATATGAGGGGCTAGAAGGGCTGAGAGTTGATAAATCAGAATGGCATGGAGGACTAATTTTAAGAGGACAAGTTGGCCTACAGAATTTAAGATCCTGAAGGTCCAGCTAGATTTTTTTTAGTCGATACGAAACAACATGTCTTTCCAATAGTTTGTTCTTAAGGAGTTATATACCAATGTTACTCTGATATAGGTGCTTGGTAGAGATCCAATCTTGAAATTGAGGGTCCTAGCCAGATGAATTTGCACCCTTGGTTGGGTATTGAAAAATAAGTTATCATATTTTTCCCCATTAATGAGTGTACGTGATGCTTGTTGAAACTCCTCGAGGATGGAACCGAATTTCTTAGCTTATTTTAAATTCAATTTTCCATATAACATATTAACGTCCATAAATTACTAGTGATTTATAGGGAGGGGGGGTCTCCCACAAGAGTTTTAGGCCCTGGAGACGTCAATATTCTGATGTTGCTTTGATGAGACAATGAAGACGTTCTGCGGAAATAATGAAGAGAAAGGAGGATATGAGATCCCCTTGTCTGGGACCCCTGGAACCCCAGAAGGTGCATGAAGGAGCCCCGTTAACCAAGATGGCATAGAAAGTGGTTTAAATCATTGAGTTAACCCATCTAATGTAGGAAGGACAGAATCCAAAAGCATCAAGGATGTACAAGAGATAATTCCAATTCAGGTGATTACAAGCTTTGGAGAGATCGAGTTTGATGAGCATACATAGAGATTTGGATAAGGATAAATAGTGCAATACCTCATGAGACAGAAGGATATCATACATGATTTGTTGACCCACCACACAGTCTCACTATTTTGGGCTGATGATCACTTTCAATTAGGGTTTGATCTGTCTCACTAAAATTCCTTCAATAATTTTATAAACAACATTGCATAGGGAAATTGGTCGAAAAATGTTTGGGTCCAGCGCTGAACCTTTCTTAGAGATAAGCATGAGAAATTATTCATTCAGACCCAACCATATGTGCTCGGAGAAATGAGAGTCCTCTACTAATACATGGATTTTAGTCTCAAGAAAGTGCCAACCCACTTTAAATAATTCAAAGTTGAATCCATTTAGGCCTAGGGATTTATTTGAGGGGAGTGCACAAACGACTTCTTCCACCTCCGCGTAGGTGATCTCCCACATGAGGGACTCATTCTAATCTTCTAAGACTAAATTGAGAATACTTTGCCTTATTTTGGATATGGAATCACCCTGATCCTCACCAGGTTCTATGAACAAGGTCTAAAAACGAGCAATCAATTCCTCAGAGATTTTCTCATGTTGGACAAGCCTTCAATCATCCGATCCATTGAGAAGAAAAATCCTATTAAAATTCTCGTGTTTCAACATAGTCTGGTGAAATAATTTCATATTTCATTCACCTTTTTTAAGCCATTGAACTCTCAATTTTTGTCTCCACAGAATTTCTTCCTTTTTTCTCTGTTGCTTCATGTCGTTGAGGACCTCACCCTCTTGTGTGATGATGGTGTCATTATGACCTTATAAAATGATTCATTGTTCAATTGACCACATTTCTTCCTCCAACTTCTGATTTTCATGGATACATTCATATCCATGAATATAGGTAACATTCATCATGTCGAAATTATTTCATCAAACTATGTTGAAACACAGGAATTTTAATTGGAATTTTACCGATATTCATGGATACTTTCCAATTGATGTATCCATTTGATTGTGCCTGGTCACATGAATATCCCTCCACCATTGTTTTAACTTAAAAATGAATGCCACATTTTCGAGCCAGAATGATTCAAAATGAAAAGGATGGTTCCTTGGTTCCATCCTCAGGTGTATCTCTAAGGATATGGGCCAGTTGTCTAATCCCATGTAGGGGAGGATCAAAGCTTGAAGGAACATTCCCTGCTGAATAATGTTGTCTGAAAGAAGGAAATGATCCAGACATGTGGTGATCTAATTCTTTCCTCCCCATCATTTATTCCATATGAAAGAAACATTAACAAATCTAATGTATTGTACTCCCATATCTTAGATAGTCTCATCAAAGGAAAGAGAGATTTTATCTAGCTGCTTGACACCCCATTTCTTCTCATCCAATTCCTTAGTAAAGTTAACGTCCCTTGATAGAATCACATTAGTGTCACCTAGAAGCTCCTTCATATGTTATAAAATTAAAAGAAAGGTGGCCTTATTCCTTGGCATAGTGGGACCATACATCGATGTTAGCCAAACATTTTATCTAAATCCTATACATTCAAATTGACTTGAAATGGTATTTGGGTGGGCGATCCAATTCACAAAAGAGATAGATCTGGCATCCCAAAGGATTTCCAACCCTATCACACTACCCCTTGCATCTAGTTCCATATACTCTGTCATAGGCTAACTCCTACATGCAATTTCACAAATTTTCTCCTATGTTACCTTAGTTTCCTACAGGATTAAAATATCTGGCTTTTCGTGTTGAATTCGTTCCTTAAAGTTCCTCAACTTACCCTTAAAGTTCATGCCTATTATGTTCCATGAGACTACATTCATTAAGAAGGGGTGGGAAGAGAGCATTGATAATACTTTGTGAGGACATTTTATTGTCCTTAGTTAACTAGGATTTCCCTTGCTTCTGTGATCTCTTCACTTGTGGGTCTCCTTATCTTTTTCCTAGATCCTGAGCTAGATTCAACACATGTGGTGATCCTTTCCTCTTCTATTTTAGTTATATCTATATGGAAGGGTATTTCAAAGAAGCTTGAATTTTCTCCTAGTCCTTGTATATATGATGGAATTGATCAAGTTGATCTTGGGGCACTTATGTTGATCCATCTTTGGCCCAGTTTCACTGGAAAGCTACAATAACCCTTCCATTAGAATTAAGTTGATCTAGTTTGACTTCATGAAGAAGGGTTTTCTAGACTTGGGCTAGGACTTCCTAGATTTCCTTTCCTATGGATTAATCTTTTGGGGATTTGTGTTTGCTTGGTTTTTCCTTTTTTAGGGTTTTCAAGACCCACCTATACCTTCATTGCAATTTGAGTTGGGGATATAGCGGGGAATACAACTATAGGTGCTTCTGGTTGATCCTTTTCACGCGGGTCTACTAGGAGGGTGAAGCGATTACTGGAAGGGTGACTTGGGGCTATTGAAGAAGGGCATGGTGGGGCCTAGGAAGGGGCTGATTTGGTGGTTGAAGGGCGTCATTGAGGGACTCCCTGGAATCCATATTAGGATGGATTGGATGAAGGACAGACTGGCTCTTGTGGTCACTGAGGGAGGTTGCAAAATAGGTTCCCATACTCATGACATATTCTACATTTAAAGGGAATATGCTCTTAGTCCAGTGACTAAGAACATATTTCATCTAGATACTCGACTTCCACTGACTCCGGGAGGTGGTGCGAAATTTTCATGTAAAACAATATTCTGGTATAGGAAGAGAACATTTGCCATCTAGTGATCTCTGAAACTTGCAAAAAGTTTCCTATGGAATTTCCAATCGATTCTAGGATGCCCATTTCCCATAAATATTTTGTAAAGGAATACAAGTGGACCTAAATAGGCGTAGCTAAGAACTATTCCTTCTCCAGATTATAATAGGGTTCCTAATGCATCATGAATAAACCTATGTTGTTAATGAAGTATGGCCTATTTTCGAGAATTGTTTTTTTTATAGAATTTTCATTAATAATATACTTAAGAATATTAGATAACATGTTTCAAACAATCCATTAATTCATATATGTTTAATTTTCTATAGGGAGAAACAATGAAGGAAAATCAATATTGCTCTAAGAAAATAAAAATTATGGAACACTTAAATGACGATGAATTGATCCTTAGCTCATCTGGAGTGGAGTTGGAGGTTAATGAAAGGGGCGGGATTTTTTACCAAACTATGAGGGATCTAGCAGAATGAACGTATAGACATAATTTCCACTTACAGTATAAAAATCAATGTAGTGATTCTAAGAACAAAATTAATATAAACCAGAGGAAGCGTTTCCAGAGTAATGGTTAATGAGACATGTCAAACTTGCAATAGAAAAAACATACACCAATAAAAAATAATCATTCAAAAGGTAGTATTCCTAATTGTATAAAATCATTTTCGAGAATTATAAGTATATATTACTACAAAAAACTAATTTATTAATATCGATTTTGTTATATTTAGTTTTCATATATCATTGTAAAAATATTTAATACTTTTTTTAGGAAGATTCTGAAAATCCAAAATTTTCAATGTGATGATATACGAAACATGCCATTAGGAATTTCCAAAAAAGTGTATAAGGAGATGGTAAAATTAATAGACATAATTGCATCATGGGAGGAGTCATCTCAACAACAACGTGCTTCAAATGTATGTAATCATGATTGAATTTTTACATATAAAAACATATTTAGCATTAAATATTAATTTTCAAGTATTTTCATTCAGAAAAGAGAACAAGATGGAACACATTCAACACATAAAACAAGATGATAAGGAATAATAGGGTTGATTTGAATGTTTGTGAGTAACTATTAATATTTATTTATAACTAAAACTTAAGGTTTCATTTTTGTATATTTTAAGTTGTTTTACAACAACCATCCTTGAATGTCTTCAAATAGGTGCTAGCATAAAAAGAAAAGTTGTATAAGAATCGATTGAAATTGAGTTAAATAAGGGTTGTGCATATTT
This sequence comes from Pinus albicaulis, assembly GCA_034641835.2. Classification (NCBI taxonomy): domain Eukaryota; kingdom Viridiplantae; phylum Streptophyta; class Pinopsida; order Pinales; family Pinaceae; genus Pinus; species Pinus albicaulis. The sequence continues at coordinate 1,011,819,564 of CM076577.1, read as the reverse complement.
GTTTACATATACAAAATTAATTATGGAATTTGTAAGTATCTATGTTGTTTTACTTCTTTGAGCTTATAATTAATAGAAAAAAAAAATCCTATATATTAAATCTACGATTTATAATGGGATTTAAAACATATGGGAAACAAAGTATGGAAATACACCGGTAGAAGACTTGTTGCAACAAGGCACGAGACTTGGTTTCAATGGCATGTGCATAATTTAAGAGTCACTTCCTTCTTTGATACATTGCTATTCAATTTACATTGATGTATATTATTTTTTTCAATTTTCATTATTCTCACCAATGCAGATACTCTCATTACAATTTACTTTTATGTTTGTAGATGGAAAAAAATAAAAAAGGTGAAAAAAATCGATGCAATCAACAAAATATTCCTCCAAATAACAAAATCCATGGAAGTAACTCGAGCAATGATAGCAGTTCCTGCAAAGAATGATGATCTATTGCGATATCAATGCAACCTGTTGTATTTTTTGAAATACTTGTCTATAAGAATTAGACATTTTATTTAATGTAATCATGGACATAGCTATGTCCAAATTGAAATTCAAGGGGTTACCAATAAAATTCCCATTTTGTATGAAAAAGAGCTTCTTAGTGATATATAATAAATATATTTTAATTTATACTATTGTGTTATCCAATGTCACTGTGAAATGTTACACCACTCATTAAATATATGGATGATTAAATATTATAATGAAGATATGTGAAATATGATAATATACAAAATTTATCCAAACATCATATACAAATGCACTAATAAAATATTAAATTATATTAATATTATCATAAGATATATTTCGATCTATCAATGAATAACAAATTTTAAAAATTACAATAATTACATTGTCACAGATCGATGCTCGCAAAAAATAGAAAATCTCATACAAAACCATCGGTGCATCCATAGAATAAAAGCACACTAGTGTGCTACTTTAAATAAAGGGACCATGACGTCATATTTTAGGATAATCGGTGCCTTTTCGAAAAATTATAGCACAAAGTATTTCAGGACTTCAAGCACCCACACTATTTTTAATTAATTCCCTAGTGAATCGCAACACTTAACGCACCAGTTCTTTCATAGAACTAAGAACCCCTAGTTCTAGAAAATATTATTTACATTACTGGTGAACTATTAAAATTAACAGCACTGACACCTCTATATAACCCACACACCGTTGCATTTATAAAATAAGAAGTGTCAATGTTGAGTGTTTAAGAGAAAGCGTTGGTACTGCAATTAGTTTTTGGGTTCCCTAGAGCTATTCCTTCATGAAAGAATGAATGGTGCTTTTTTATATAAGCACCAGGGTGGTACACGTTTCGAGCTCAGTTTCCCTTTCGATTTGAACGCCTGGGGGATTTTTTGTTGTTGTAAGCATTGGGTGGTATACATTTCAGGTGCCATTTCTCTTTGAATTAAATTCCTTGGTGCTTTTAATTGTGTATGAAGCCTGCTGCATTTATATAAGTAGTTGACTTGGGCTGCTTGTTCCCTAAATTTCACCGAAAAAAATAAATCCACTAAAACCCTCAGTCGCCTACAAATTTTTGGTTTTGATGAAGTTATGTTATAAGCTTCGCTAAAACATTCATTCCCACAAACAGATGTTTAGCAGATGTTTTTTTTGAAAAATTCTGCCTATTTTATAACACTAAAATCCTCTATTATAATGTCCATTAGAAGGTATTTTCCTTGTAGTGCCAGGGGATTCATATAGTTAACTCGAAAGATCATAGTGTTGGTGCTGTAAGAGTCTAGAAAGAGTTGGGATTGACCCAGGCTCCCTTTGAAGTGGATGATGAATGTTTGAATCTACAATATCCTATGGAACTAGGAAAGGCTTCCCCCAGGTGTAAAAATTCATGGTTTTAAAGAAGATAATTGCTTTGGACCCTAATGGGTTAGGAATGACATCAAGATGACGAAATATCTAGAATTTGCAGGAAAATTCTTTCCTCGGGCGAGCCCATGGGCACAAATTTAGTAATGAATCTATTATTGCTTGCCATGATTAATTCCTATGTGATAAGGCTTCTAAATGCTCAAACATTTTTATATTGGCGAAGCATTGGTTTCAGCTTGTATTCAAAACCAATGAGGTGGCTTCTCAAGTTGCAACTAATATATAGTCTATCGATACCACTCTTATCATTTCCAAATTTTGGGCACTGAAATTCAATGCGAGTAGGGAATAGTGCAATGTGGTTCCTATTTGGGTTCGTCTATTGGGACTCCCAACCCCAATGTGGAATCCTAAGAGTTCTCCTAACCTAGAGAATAGTATTAGGAATTTCTTTTAAGGTGGATTACTCTTTTGAGGAAACAAGGGATCTGTTAGTGGCATGCATTCTGGTTAGTTTGAACTTGTGTAAAAAATTACACGAGGAAATCAAAATTGTTCTAGAGGGGGATCAAATAGAACTACTGGACTATTAAGGATTATATTTTAGGTGCATAAGGTGTCATCAATACAACCACTAGGTACAAACTTGCAGTATTTATTTTTAGCATATGGAAGGTCTTGCCCCGGTACATAAAAATAAAAGGTTGGCAACTCAGGTGTCAGTGGGAGATGAGAGTTCATCAACTAAGAGCTTGGATGGTGCTCCACAAGTTTCGTTGGGATAGTGATTCTAAGAACAAAATTAATCTAAACCATAGGAAGCGTTTCGAGAGTAATGGTTAATGAGACATGTCAAACTTACAATAGAAAAATAATAAACCAATAAAAAAGAATAATTCGAAAGGTAATATTCCTAATTGTATAAAATGATTTTCGAGAATTATATGTGCATATTACTACAAAAAATTAATGTATTAATATCTATTTTGTTATATTTATTTTTCATATTTCATTGTAAATATATTTTATTACTTTTTTTAGGAAGATTATGAAAATCGGAAATTTTCAACGTGATGATATGTGAAACATGCCAGTAGGAATTTCCAAAAAAGTGTATAAGGAGATGGTAAAATGAATAGACATAATTGTATCATGGGAGGAGTCATCTCAACAACAACGTGCTTCAAATGTATGTAATCATGATTGAATTTTTACAAAAAAAAACATAGTTAGCATTAAATATTAATTTTCAAGCATTTTCTTGCAGAAAAGAGAACAAGATGGAACTCATTCAACACATAAAAGAAGACGATAAGGAAGAATAGGGTTGATTTCAATGTTTGTGAGTAATTTTTAATATTTATTGATAATTGCAACTTAAGGTTTCATTTTGGTATATTTTTAAAAGTTTTTTTACAACAACCATCCTTGAATTTCTTCAAACAGGTGCTAACATAAAAAGAAGAGCTATCATAAGAATCGATTGACATTGGGTTAAATAAGGGTTGTGCATATATGTTGACATATACAAAATTAATTGTGGAATTTTCAAGTATCAATGTTGTTTTACTTCTTTGAGTTTATAATTAATAGAAAAAAAATCCTTTATATCAAATCTATGATTTATAATTGGATTTAAAACATGTGGGAAACAAAGTATGCAAATACGCCAGTAGAAGACTTGTTGCAACAAGGCATGATACTTGGTTTCGACGACATGTGCACAATTTAAGAGTCACTTCCTTCTTTGATACATTTTTATTCGATTTACGTTGATGTTTATTATTTATTTCAATTTTCATTATTCTCACTAATGCAGATACTCTCATTCCACTTTGTTTTTATGTTTGCAGATGGAATAAAATAAAAAAGGTGAAACCAATCGACGCAATCAAAAAAATATTCCTCCAAATAACCCAAGTCATGGAAGTAACTAGAGTAATGATAGCAGTTCCTGCAAAGAATGATGATCTATTTCGATATCAATGCAACCTGTTGTATTTTTTGAAATAATTTTCTGTGAAAATCATACATTTCATTTAATGTAATCATGGACATAGCTATGTCGAAATTGAAAGACAAGGGGTTATCAATAACAATCCCATTTTGTATGAAAAAGAGCCTCTTAGTGATATATATTAAAATATATTTTAATTTATACTATTGTGTTATCCAATGTCACCGTGAAATGTTACACCACTAATTAAATATATGGATGATTAAATATTATAATGAAGATATGTGAAATATGATAATATAAAAAATTAATCCAAACATCATATACAAATGCAGTAATCAAATATTAAGTTATATGAATATTATTATAAAATATATGTCGATTTATCAATGAATAACAAATTTAAAAAATTACAATAATTACATTGTCATAGGTTGATGCCTCCAAAAAAGAGAAAAACTCATACGAAACCATCAATGCATCCATAGCATAAAAACAAATTGGTGAATTACTTTAAATAAAGGCACCATGGCGTCATATTTTAGGATAACCGGTGCCTTTCAGAAAATGATAGCACAAAAGATTTCAAGACTTCAAGCACTGACATTATTTTTAATTGATTCCCTAGTGAATTGTAACTCTTAACGCATTAGTGCTTTCATGTAACTAACACCCCCCAGTTCTAGAAAATATTATTTCCATTACTGGTGAACTATTAAAATTAACAACATTGACACCTCTATATAACCCACACATCGGTGCATTTATAAAAACAGAAGTGTCAATGTTGCATGTTAAAGAGAAAGGATTGGTACTGCAACTCATGAGAGAATGAATGGGGATTTTTGATATAGGCACCAGAGTGGTACACGTTTCAAGATCAGTTTTCCATTTGATTTGATCACGGGATTTTTTTGTTGTTGTTGTAATAACTGGGGTGGTATACATTTTAGGTGTTATTTCTCTTTGAATTAAATGCCTTGGTGCTTTTAATTAAGTATGAAGCATGCTGCATTTCTATAAGTAGCACACTAGGGCTACTTGTTCCATAAATTTCATTGAAAAAATTAAATCCACTAAAACCCTTAGTCAACTACATTTTTTCAATTGTGATGAAGTTATGTTATAAGCTTCACTAAAACATTCGTTCCCACAGACATATGTTTAGCATATTTTTTTTTGAATTTTTTTGCTTATTTTATAACACTAAAACCCTCTATTATATTGTCTGTTAGAAGGTATTTTCCTTGTAGTGCCAGGGGATTCATATAGTTACCTCGAAAGGTCATAGTGTTGGGGCTATAGTAGTCTAGGAAGAGTTGGGGTTGACCTAGGCTCCCTTTCAAGTGGATGATGAATGTATGAATCTACAATATACTAGGGACCTAGGAAAGGCTTCCCCCAGGTGCAAAAAATTCAGGGTTTTAAAGAAGATAATTGCTTTGGTCCCATATGATTAATGGGTGAGGAATGGCATTAAGATGGCAAAATATCTAGAATTTGTGGGAAAATTCTTTCTTCGGGCGAACCCATGGGCGCAAATTTAGTAATGAATCTATTATTGCTTGCCATGATAAATTCCTATGTGATAAGGTTTCTGAATGCTCGAACATTTTTATGTTGGTGAAGCATTGGTTTCGGTTTGTATTCAAAACCAATTAGGTGGCTTCTCAAGTTTCAACTAATATATAGTCTATCGACACTACTCTTATCATTTCCAAATTTTGGGCAATTAATTCCAGTGCGAGAAGGGAACAGTGCAATGTGGTTCCTATTTGGGTTTGCTTATTGGGATTCCCAACCCCAATGTGGAATCCTCGGAGTTATGCTAACCTAGGGAATAATATTAGGAATTTCTTTGAGGTGGATTACTCTTTTGAGGAAACAAGAGATCTGTTAGTGGCATGCATTTTGGTTAGTTTGAAATTGTTTAAAAAATTACACGAGGTAATTACCATTGGTCTAGAGGGGGATCAAATACAACTACTGGACTATGAAGGATTATATTTTAGGCACGGAATGTATCATCAATACAACCACTTCGTACAAAATTGTAGTCTTTCTTTTTAACATATGAGAGGTCTTGCCCCAGTACATAAAAAGAAAAGGGTGGCAGCTCAGGTGTAAGTGGGAGATGACAGTTCATCGACTAAGAGCTTGGATGGTTGTCCACAAGTGTCATTGGGATATGTTGTAACAAGTTACATGTTCATCTATCCTTTGGTCTCTGATTCACCTTTCTTGGAGGTTGCCACTAGCTCTACTAATTTTGTTTCAGTGGAGTATTCGACTGTTCTCAGTAAAAATACTTCTCTCCCCACTATATATTTTCTTTCATATACTTTATATTATTTGGTTATGGATATTACTATTTCCCTCTACGGTTTTGGAGTAAATGGGTATTTGAAGCTAGTCACAACTTCTTCTCCTGTCAAAGTGATCTATGAAATTCTTGTTGGTTCTTAGGATTATACTTCTCCCAAGTATTCCATCTCATTGGGTTTCTTTGGGATCTTTGATGGAGGGTAAAATCTTCATAATATCTGATCCATATTAATACTCTCCATGGCTGAGGGTTTTTCATGGGGGTTGGGACATTTTCCTGTTTCTATGAAGAAAACTAAGGGGTGGTGGCGGAAATCTAATTTTTCGAAGGTAAAAGATAAATCTTGTGAGGATATGGTGATCATTCACCAAAAATCCATTGATGGGGCACTTAGAGCATTGTTTCCCTTCAGGGTGTTCCAAAATCAAAAGTCCTTTCTTTCAATTTTAGGGGTTTGACAAATAATCCTAAAAATATTCACTCAAACATTTGTTTAAGGTTGAACTATGCAATGCTATTTTTATCCAGGAAACCTTGGGTTAGTGTTTACCTTTTACTACCTTTTTGGAATCAAATTTGCATATAGGTGTTTTATTTTGGATGATGCTCGGAGTTGTTCTGGAGGATTGACGGTGGGGTGGGATTCTTAGAAGTTTCATATGGAAAAAATTTGGAGCTTCCTTATGGTTTGGGAGTGGTGGGTTTCTTTCAGAACTTGAAATTCTCCATTACTTTCATAAATATTTACCATCCTCATGAGGATTGGGCTACATACTGGGATGACTTCTTAGAAAAAAATTTCTTCTCGTGGGACAACCTTATTTTAGGTTGAGATCTAAATTTTTTGATTGGTGAGGTGGAGTCCAGGGGTGTTAAAGTAAGGGTTGACCCCTTTTATAACTATTTTTAAAATAAGTTATCTTAAAAGTACCTCCTTGATTCGGTCCTAGATCTTATCTCACCAACTTGGAGGAATGTGGTTGGGGGTTAATTTTGTGGCAAAGCGTTTGGACAGATTCCTGATTTGAGATCCCTTGGTTTTTTATTTTACATTATTAAATTAGAGGGTGGGTTTTGGGGGATATCATATCACCTCACTATCATATTTGATTTAGAGGTTGATTCACATAAACCTTCTATTCCTTTCAAAATTAGCTATCAATGGATCCAAGTTCCCAAATTTTCTAAACATTTTCGAGAAACCTAGTGTCCATATTCTGCAGGTTGTAGTCAGCCTAGTGTCCATTATAAATAATTTTGATTTTGATTTTTATTAAATATAGTTATTTTTTCAAATGTAGTTTTGTAATTATTAAAAATCCATATTTTATCTTTGTCACGGAGGTTTGTACCGATTACTTACGATTTCTCTAGTTATCCATCATTACGATTTACCTCTGATAACATGTTTTCTCACACGACCACTTGAATATTTGTAGCATTTTCCAAATCCTCTCCCCCATATGGAAAAATGAAATATATAGGTCCAGTTCATTAATATTTTTGTGTGATGTTCGATAAAGTCCTACAACGGTTCAATTTTTTGATGATGTAGGTATAAGTATGTGTTACACAAGAGTAGCGATAAAATATATATAACTTAGGGAATTTATTGAATAAGATAAAAGGCTCATTAAGCATGGAATGGAAATAAAAATGCTAGAGAATGAGTTTCTCCTAGATGATGAGTGCAATTTATATTTTTTTTCACAAGAAAAAAACGATACTTCTTTATATTAAAATATATAAAATATAGTAGATGTTATTTTTATCTCTTTCTACTTTCCACTCTTCTATATCTATTATTCCTTGATATAACAGTCCCCTATTTATTTCCTACCTAACTACAATTTTTCATACACATTCTACATTGTGGTTCCATCTCGCCATTCATATCCTTTATTCTATAAACCCCATACAAATATCCTCAAAAAATGAAAAACTACTCCTATAGGATCCCAACAAAAAGCTACATTTTCAGCTATGAATAGTTAATGCTACCTTCGTTGACCATTATCCATTGTTCATAAGCTGAAAAGAAGAATTTATTTGTTTCCTTCGCAACCCCTCTCTCAGACAGTAGATCACTAATCCACTTTTTTTATCTGTATATGTGATCAAAATTGACAGATTAGAAGGTACATACCAAATTCTAGATACGACTCATCCAATTTTTAAGGATTGGAGGATTGAAACTAGTGTTGTCCAACACCTATTCTATGATGCTTTTAGCATCTCTAAATATCTAAATACTCTTATATAAGACCACGCCATAATGCAATGAGCTTTGCTTTATTGTTTGTACCTTGTCTGCCTTCCCACCAAAAATGAAAGTGCTTTCCTGGATCGATGACAAATGAATATTAAATAAAACTATAATAATAATAATAATAATAATAATAAAATTTTAAAGTTTTGAATTTTTTTAATTAATAAAAAAATATTTATATATATATATTGAATTTTTAAGAAAAATACATATTTTTAATAATTAAAATCACTTAAAATCAAATAAAATATTTTAATAAATAGATTTTCTTTAACTCATATTATTTTTATTAAAATAAAATTTTGTGAGTCTCAAATTAAATCAAGTCAAGGGTGTTAGTATTCATGATATTTCCCATAGTATTATAATAAAATATTTTTATATAAAGGTGTGAGTAAGAAGGAATCGTGAGTGATAAAGCTAGTAACATATGAAATGACTTTCATCATCGTTGATTTCGATTGTCTATTTACAACGGCAATGAAATCCCATTTCATTGTTGAATGAAAACCTAAAAAGATAATTGTTTATGGTTATCTTAAAAATATAAAATGTTATATTTCATCTTATACATTAATGAAAAATTAATCAATAAAATAGTTTGAAATTAATCATTATTAAAAATATATATATTTTAATATTAAGTTTTAAAATAAAGAAATAGTTTTTTTTTTTTTATTAATTAATGTTTTTTTCTAATTAATCTTACTGGTAATTTAATCAAGAATTTTTAATATTTAACAAAGAGTTTTTAAATTCTTAAATTGGAATGGGAAGAATTTATTTTTTTAATAAAAAATAATCATTTATGTATTGAAAAAATATATTTTAAATAATAAAAATCCCAATCCCACCCAAAATTATATTCTCTATTAAAAAAAAACAACATTCAAAATCTTAAACATGGAATCTCTTAAACGATTATGTCGCTCTCACTCCAATATTGATGTAAAACCGAAGTTATCACATCCATTTCTAATTGAAAACGAATCATTATTTTCAAACTCTTATCAATAATAAGAAATGCTTAATAGTCTTTTTACATCTTTCAGCAAATACACAGAATTACATTATGAAATTATTAGTAAATCATTGTCTTTAAATTGTACTCAGCAACAACAATGTGTCCAATGTTTTCATTTTGTTGCGCCCTTCAAGCCATGACATGTGACCATTGTGGTTCGTCATCATATTGTAATGTGTAACATCCCCAAACAATAATATTCCATATTAAAAAAAAAAAATTAAACTCATAACACATGGACCATTATTCTACTAAGAGCACAGTCATAGCATTGCCCTAGCTATGGTAATTCTACTATTATGACATTGCAATGTCTAAAACAATTCTTTGTTTACATTATAATAAGTGTGATTATTATGGGTCCATATAGACCTCCTGTAACTTGAACTTCATTTCAACAATTCTATGGTTTTCAATATAAACCTGCATTTCAAAAACTTTATCAATTTACTATCTTATAAGGATTACAGATTTATTTATATCAAGCTGGGTTTATAATCACCATGGTTAAAAATGAACCTGCGGTAAATACAACTATGGTAACCCACTACTGTTGGAAATTTCTGAAGACTCACCCTTCTGCCGACACTTGGCACTCTTCTTTGATGGTCGCGCCAAATCAACGGTCATGTTTCAATTGCTAGATAGATAGTATAGAGCGAAGGCTAGGGTTTGATGGGTAACCACTCACCCTAACCCTCTCGTGTCCACCGCTTCACAGTGTCGAGTTGCATCTAGGGTCTCTCTTTTCTTCGCACAAAGGGTCACATTTTTATCTTTGGATACAACAACAAGTTTCATTTCAGTGTGGCTCGATGGATTCATTAGTCCATAGCCTAGTATGTATCTCTGTATTCTAGTTTTACTTCAAATAGTTTGAGAAAAAGGTAGGGTTGTCGAGTTATCTATTGTTCTTGATACTCTTTCGTTGCCGACAAGAAATCTTGGGTCACCTCTGACTATCTCGGAAATGGAAGTGCTCATCGGTTGTTCGCTTGTGGTTCCAGGGACGTGGGCAGCTCTTGTTTCGAAATTCTAGTTTTCAGTTTTACACCAGTTTTCCCATCACTTAACATGTCTGCATATTCTGGTCATAAGTTGCCGTTGTATACATTATCGGTCAGGTAAAGAGCCTCCTTGACTCTATGATATGAGCTAAGCTATTCTACTTCATTTAATTTTAATTCTTTCCATTGACTGTATTTTCTGATACATGTATGATATATATCCAGATTATGTGAATCCCTTCCTATTTCATAGTCGTCAAAATATTGATCGAGTTATTCAATTTTATTTGGTTCACGTAAGGTTGTAACACCCATCTGTCCACTGTGGTCGAAGTTTATCTGTTGTTTGAGTGTGGATGTCTATTTGATGGCTTACTACGAAAATTTATTGGGAGTAAAAACCTTTAATGGGGCATTTATATTCTTCTTTATTATTTTTTTTAGTTCTTCATGACCATATATGGCAACTGTGTGTTTTATGCTTGGCTTTATGCACTTAAGGTACATAAAGGTATTTTTCTCCAGATATTCTGAATGGAAATGTAAATATACAGTTTTTTTCTTGGATAATTCTTCCATATTGGTTTTTGAAATGGTCAGGTTAATCTGCCTCCATGTGGAAATTCCTTGGTTTACTTTTTGTCTTTCAAGAGACCGTTATATATATGTAAACATAATCTTGGACTGAAATAATTGTTATCATTGAACTTAATAGACCCATTTGTCATATATATATCGTTGTTGTAATTTTTAGAATTACTCTCTTTTCAAGTATTACTATAAGTGTAAATTCAATATCATTTTATGTTAGTAATTGTCAAACCAGGAGGTAACTCCTCAAAACTAGAATTGTGTATTAGCTGAAGAATGTACATGCTTATATAGATGGGAGGTGAGGCTATTGGGATTCAGCTCCCAATGACTCTTGGCCTTCCTTATTTCCTAATAATAAATAATATACAAAAATACATGTGCACACCCATCCATAGGATTCGGTGTCAACATTCCCCCCTTTAATCCGAAGGGATGTTGGTGAGTCCAAGCATCGATCTGAACTTTTCAAACTTTTCTCTTCCAAGTGCCTTGGTGAAGATGTCAGCAGTTTGCTCATTTGTGGAACAATGATGTAGATGGATGGTTTTGGCCTGAACATGATGTCGAATTAGATGGTACTTTGTATTGATGTGCTTTGTTCGATCATGGAACTTTGGGTTCTTGGCCAACTTTATTGCAAAAGTGTTGTCGATCATGAGTGGAGTGGAATACATTTGTTTCATCTGCAAATCTTCCAGGATTTTCCGGAGCCACACAATTTCCTTTGTTGCTTCAACTGCTGCCACATATTCTGCCTCAGTCGTGGAATCTGCTGGAACTGACTGTTTGCGTGATCTCCATGAGACGGCTCCTGATCCAAGACTCATGGTGTAACCTGTAGTAGACACCCTGCCACCTCTCCCTCTGGATGAATCTGGAGTATGACTCTTTTCTCTATGTGCCAAGTATGCAGCCTCTTCGGAAGATGAAGGGACTGTCATCTTCCCAAAAGCTTTCTCTCTTTCTGCAAACTTTTTCTCAAGTTTATCAAAGGTGATATGCTCAAGTTTTCCACTTGCTTGCAAAGACTCAAGATAATGTGAGTAAGTCGGATATAATGCCTTAACATATGCTATGAGAGGTATGTCCATTTTTACACCAGTGTTTTCAATGTCATGCATTATAGATCTTACTTCTGAAGCTAAAGCAAGGGGATCATCATTCTTCATTTCAAGACTAAACAACTTAACCATCAATTGAACATTTTCTAATTCTGAATGTGAGTCATAGAGTTCTTTTAGTTTCTTCAAGGCTTCATAGGCATTTGAGAATGATGAGATATGGCGACTCACCTCTTCACTCACTGAGGCTGCAATCAAGGCATAAGCCTTGCAATTCTTGTTTTCCCAAATGGCAAGCTCTTTGTCTGAAGTGGGCTTCTCTGGTGGATTTTCTGCTTGTCCTTCACAGATTCCTTTCCACAGCTCATTAAAAATGAGTGTGTGCTTAATCTTCCGCGACCATTCAAGATAGTTCTCTTTGCCGGAGAGAACTATCCCAACAATGGAGATGAGAGAATGCATTAGACTGCTGGAAAAAATCTTCTGAAGAGGAAACAAATTCTGCTATAAAAACTTCGAACTCTTGAAATATTTCAAATCAAGGGGCAAAAACTCTTGCTGGAAAAAATTTTCTGAGTTTAAAAACCCTTTCTGGAAACTAAATCTGCTCAGAAAACTTTTGTTGAAGACTGAATTTAAAAAAAAAAAAAAAAAAAAAACTCTATGCTATAGACTGATTCTGCATAAAAAATGTATATGGAATGGGGAATACGGAATGTGAATTGAAGGGAGAAATTTGTGAAATGGTGATTGGGAGGGGGGGGCGGGATTATGAAAAGGGGGAGGAGAAGTCAATAGGGAAAACCATGGGAAGGGCGGACCACATATATAAATAGAACATATATATATAAAGAGTGGAGGGGCGTTTAAATATAACACAATGGTGTTTTATAATATAACGCGTATACCATATGATTGGAGGGCGTTGTTATATTATGTAATGAAACAATATACAACGCATAAACCATGTAATGAAAGGAGACAGCGTTTCTGGACAACGTTAATATGAACAGACAGGCGGTATTGTAATGGAACAGCGCATTGTAATGGGGCGGAGCTGTTTTATAAAGAGTGGCATGGGAATATAACATGCACGCTATTTATATATCACGCCCAGGCGGTATTGACAGTATATATGGGCGGTATTTAAAGATTGGAAATGGCGTTATTGTGAAGTGGAAGGACGCACTGTATTATGGAAGCAGTGTATTATGATATTATGGAGCAGCGTATATATAAACCAGACACACGTTGTAAAAACCAGCGTTAAATGTATGCCGGAGTGTATTACCGCCACGGTGTAATGACAGAGTGACTGAGCTGCGTGGACAGACAGAGTATGCTGGGCAGCGTTCAAATCAATATGCTGGGCAGCGTTCAAATCAAATCAGAAAAAGTGTTATTGTAATATCAATATGCTGGGCATCGTTCAAATATGCAGACAGTGTTGATATTAAAAACATGCAGACAGCAGAACGTTGTATAAATTGTGTGTAAAGGGCGCAGGTCGCAGAACGTATTGAATGCTGGTGTATATGCGGTCGACTGAATGGGTGTATGGTATGTATGGTGAGAGCGTTCAGTGATATATATATAAGCAGTGAGGGCGTAGAGTTGAGGGAGAGGGCGTAGGGCGATGGAGATGGAGAATGCAGGCAGGGGAAGGGAAGTGTATGAGGGCGCAGGGATAAATGGAGAGGGAGTAGAGTGAAGGAAGTGAGTGAGTCGATGGAGGAGCGTAGGGATGAATGAGGGGGCCCAGAAGGGCGTTACATAAAAAATTTGAACTTGAATCTGCAGGAAGACAGAGTTGCAGGACTGCTGGAATGGCAGAGCTGCAATTTGCAGATTGACAGAGCCTGCAGTCTGCAGGAGCTGGAGCTGCAAATGTCAGTGCTAAATAGGGAAAAAAATGCAGAATATCAGTCTAGCAGTTAATGAGCAGCAAAAAACTATTAAAAATATTGACTGAGCAAAGGGTAGGGAGTTACACCACAGGGCAGAAATGCCAAATGTGGGGCTGGCTCTGATACCATGTCAAACCAGGAGGTAACTCCTCAAAACTAGAATTGTGTATTAGCTGAAGAATGTACATGCTTATATAGATGGGAGGTGAGGCTATTGGGATTAAGCTCCCAATGACTCTTGGCCTTCCTTATTTCCTAATAATAAATAATATACAAAAATACATGTGCACACCCATCCATAGGATTAGGTGTCAACAGTAATGACTCCTATGTTTCCAATTTAAGAACCTATACAAGATTATTGTCTTCTGAGGGACCTTTTTTTATCTACCACAAGGTTGGGTTCAATTTACTAACCCTCCAAATTGTCTTTCCTTCATTTTCCAGTATAAATGGTAATATTCAAGTCATTATTTTATAGCTCGAACGGCAAGGAGTTTATTCAGACTAAATCTCTTTCTGGTTATCATTGATTGAATCAAATTGTGTAAAGTATACAACATTGTCTCTTTTCTAGGTTACATTTTCTTCTCATGAAACTATGATATACCTACTATAGTTTCTTATTCAACAATTGATGAAACTATGATATACCTACTATAGTTTCTTATTCAACAATTGAATATATATATATATATTTCTTATACAATATCTAAGTGTTAGCACTTACAACCTAAACATAAATACAGTAACTAATTCAACGGAAACAAAATAATACTCATCTAAGAACAAATTGCATAATCTAGTTTGATGAGCATACATAGAGATTTGGATAAGGATAAAGAGTGCACTACCTCATGAGACACAAGGATATCATCCATGATTTGTCGAATCACCACAAAGTCTGACTATTCTGGGTCGATGATCACTTTCAATTAGGGTTTGATCCACCTGACTAAAATTCCTTCAATAATTTTATAAATGACATTGCACAGGGAAATTGGTTGGAAACTGTTGGGGTCCAACGCCGAACCTTTCTTAGAGATTATCATAAGAAATGTTTCATTCAGACCCGAGCATATATGCTGGGAGTAGTGGGAGTCCTCTATTAACATGTGAATTTCAAAGGTGAATCCATTCAGGCCTTGGGATTTATTTGTGGGGAGGGCATAGACGACTTCTTCCACCTCCACGTAGGTGATATCCCGCATAAGGGACTCATTCTAATCTTCTGAGACTAAAATTGGGAATACATTGCCTTATTTTGGATATCGACTCACCCCGATCCTCACCGGCTTCTGTGAACAAGGTATAAAAATGAGCGATCAATTCCTCAGAGATTTGCTCATGTTGGACAAGCCTTCAACCATCATATCCATTGAGAGAAAAAATCCTATTAAAATTCCCGTGTTTTAACATAGTCTGGTGAAATAATTTCGTATTTCATTCACCTTATTTGAGCCATTGAACTCTCAATTTTTGTCTCCACGGAATTTATTCTTGTTTTCTCTATTGCTTCATGTCATTGAGGACCTGACCCTTTTGTGCGATGATGGTTTTAGTATGACCTTCTAAAATGATTTGTTGTTTGACTGACCACATTTCTTCCTCCAGCTTTTGCTTTTCAAGATGAATGTTACCGAAATCTGATTGATTCCATTTTTTAATATTTCCTTTTAGTTCATTCAACCTCAATTGGAAAGTATCCATTTGATTGCGCATGGTCACATAAATATCCCTCCACCATTCTTTTAAATTTACAATGAATTCCATATTTTTGAGCAAGAACGATTCAAAATGAAAAGGACGGTTCCTCGGTTCCATCCTCAGGTGTATCTCTAAGGAAATGGGCTAGTGATATGATCCCATGTAGGGGAGGATCAAAGCTTGAATGAAAATGCCCTATTGAATATTTTTGTTTGAAAGAAGGAAATGATCTAGACGTGAGGTTATGTAATTCTTTCCTCCCCATTGGTTATTCCATATGAAATAAATATGAACAAAAATAATGTATTGTACTCCCATATCTTGGATAGTCTCATCAAATGAAAGAGAGATTGGATCTAGCTGCTTGACGTCCCCTTTCTTCTCATCCAAGTCCTTAATCAAGTTAAAGTCCCTTGATAGAATAACATTGGTGTCACCCATAATCTCCTTCATTTGTTTTAAACTTCAAAGAAAGGTAGCCTTTGTCCCTGACATAGTGGGACCATACACCCCTGTTAGCCAAACCTTTTCTCTGAATCCTATACATTCAAATTGACCTGAAAGGGTATTTGAGTGGGCGATATAGTTCACAAAAGAGATATATCTGCCATCCCAAAGGATTTCCAACCCTATCGCACCACCCCTTGCATCCAGTTCCATATACTCTGTCGTAGGCTAGCTCCTACATGCAATTTCACTAATTTTCTCCTACATTACCTTAGTTTCCTATAGGATTGAAATCTCTAGCTTTTCCTGTTGAATTCGTTCCTTAAAGTACCTTAACTTACCCTTCATGTCCATGCCTCTTATGTTCCACGAGACTACCTTCATTGAGGAGGGGTGGGAAGAGAGCATTGATAGTACTCTATGAGGAAATTTTCTTGTCCTTAGCTAACTAGGATTTCCCATGCTTCTATGATCACTTTGCTTGTGGGTCTCCTGCTCTTTTTCCTCGATCCTGAGCTAGATTAAACACGTGTGGTGACCGTTTCCTCTTCTCTTTTAGCTATTTCCATATGGGAGGGTATTTAAAACATGCTTGATGTTTCTCCCAGTCCTTGTATATCTGATGGAATTTATCGAGTTTACCTTGGGTCATTTATGTCGATCCATATTTAGCCTAGTTTCGCTAGAAAGCTACGATAACCATTTCATTAGGATTAATTTTATCTAGTTTGACTTCATGAACATGGGTTTTCTAGACTTGGGCTAGGGCTTCCTGGATTTTATTTCATGTAGATCAATCTTTTGGGGATTTGTGTTTTCTTGGTTTTTCCTTTTTTAGGGTTTTCAAGGCCCACCCCTACCTCCATTGAAATTTGAGTTGGGGATATAGTGGGGGATACAACTGTAGGTGCTTTTGTTTGATCCTTTTCACTCAGTTCTTCCAGGAGGGTGAAGCAATTCTCGGAAGTGTGACTTGGGGTTGCTGAAGAAGGGCATGGTGGGACCTAGGCAGGGGTGATTTGGTGGTTGAAGGATGTCACTGAGGGACTCCCTGGAATCCATATGAGGATGGATTGGCTAAAGGATAAAATTTCTCTTATGGTCACTAAGGGAAGTCTAAAAATAGGTGCCCATACTCGTGGCATATTCTGAATTTAAAGGGAACATGGTCTTAGTCTAGCGACTGAGAACAGATTCCATCCAGATACTTGATTTCCACTGACTCAGGGAGGTGGTGTGAAATGTTCATGGAAGAACATATTCTAGTATAGTTATAGAACCTCTGGCATCTAGTGATCTCTTAAACTTGCACAAATTTTCCTATGGAATTTCCAATTGATTCCAGGATGTCCATTTCCCATAAATATTTTACAAAGGAATACAGGTGGACCCAAATGGGCGTAGCTAAGAATTGTCCCTTCTCCGTATTATAACAGGTTTCCTAATGCCTCATGAATAAACCTATGTTGTTCATGAAGTATGGCCTATTTTCGAGATTTTTTTAATTTTTTTTTTAAGAATTTTCTTTAATAATATACTTAAGAATATTAGATAACATGTTTCAAACAATCTATTAACTCATATATGTTTAATTTTCTACAGGGAGAAACAATGAAGGAAAATATAAATGTCGTTCTAAGAAAATAAAAATTATGGAACGTGTAAATGACGATGAATTGGTCCTTAGCTCATTTGGAACGGTGTTGGAGGATAATGAAAAGGGGGGGGGGGGCATTTTTTACAGAACTATGAGGGATCTAGTGGAACGAACGTATAGACATAATTCCCACTTACAATATAAAAATCAATGCATTTATTCTAAGAACGAAATTAATCAAAACCATAGGAAGTGTTTCCATAATAGTGATTAATGAGACATGTCAAAATTGCAATAGAAAAAACATACACCAATAAAAAAAAATCATTCAAAAGGTAATATTCCTAATTGTATAAAAGGATTTTCGAGAATTATATGTATATATTACTACAAAAAATTAATTTATTAATATCGATTTTGTTATATTTAGTTTTCATATATCATTGTAAAATTATTTTATTACTTGTTTTAGGAAGATTATGAAATTCCCAAATTTTCAACGTGATGATATACGAAACATGCAAGTAGGAATTTCCAAAAAAGTGTATAAGGAGATGGTAAAATGAATAGACATAATTGCATCATAGGAGGAGACATTTCAACAACAATGTGCTTCAAATGTATGTAATCATGATTGAATTTGTACATATAAAAACATATTTAGCATTAAATATTAATTTTCAAGTATTTTCGTGCAAAAAAGAGAACAAGATGGAACTCATTCAACACATAAAACAAGACGATAAGGAAGAATAGGGTTGATTTCAATGTTTGTTAGTAATAGTTAATATTTATTTATATTTTCAACTCAGGGTTTCGTTTTTGTATAATTTAAGTTCTTTTACAACAACCATCCTTTAATGTCTTGAAACATGTGCTAACATACAAGGAAGTGCTATCATAAGAATCGATTGACATTGGGTTAAATAAGGGTTGTGTGTATATCTTGACATATACAAAATTAATTGTGGAATTTGTAAATATCTATGTTGTTTTACTTCTCTGGGCTTATAATTAATTAAAAAAAAAAATCCTTTATATTAAATCTATGATTTATCATCTAATTTAAAACATGTGGGAAACAAAGTATGGAACTACGCCAGCAGAATAATTATTGCAAAAAGGCAATAGACTTGGTTTCGATGGCATGTGCACAATTTAAGAGTCACTTCCTTCTTTGATACATTGATATTTGATTTACATTGATGTATATTATTTGTTTCAATTTTCATTCTTCTGACCAATGTAGATACTCTCATTACACTTTATTTTATGTTTGCAGATGGAACAAAATCAAGAAGGTGAGAACAATCGATGCAATCAACAAAAAATTCCTCCAAATAAGCCAAGTCTTGGAAGTAACTTGAGCAATGATAGCAGTTCCTGCAAAGAATGATGATCTATTTCGGTATCAATGCAACCTGTTGTAATTTTTGAAATAATTGTCTGTGAAAATCAGACATTTTATTTAATGTAATCATGGACATAGCTATGCCCAAATTGAAAGACAAGGGGTTACCAATAACTATGCCATTTTGTATGACAAAGAGTCTCTTAGTGATATATAATAAAATATATTTTAATTTATAATATTGTGTTATCCAATGTCACTCTGAAATGTTACACCATTGACTAAATATATGGATGATTAAATATTATAATGAAGAGATGTGAAATATGATAATATAAAAACTTAATCCAAACATCATATACAAATGCACTAATCAAATATTAAATTATATGAATACTATTATAACATATATGTCGATTTATCAATGAATAACAAATTAAAAAATTACAATAATTACACTGTCATAGGTTGATGCCTCCAAAAAAGAGAAAATATCATAAAAAACCATCGGTGCATCCATAGAATAAAAAAACACGAGTGCGTTACTTTAAATAAAGGCACCACGATGTGATATTTTAGGAAAACCAGTGCCTTTTTGGAAAATGATAGCACAAAGCATTTCAGGACTTCAAGCACCGACATTGTTTTTAATTAATCCCCGAGTGAATTGTAACTCTTAATGCACCAGTGCTTTCATAGAACTAACACCCCCGAGTTCTAGAAAATATTATCTCCATTACTAGTGAGCTATTAAAATTAACAACACTGACACCTCTATATAACTCACACACCGCTGCATTTATAAAAACAAGAAGTGTCAATGTTGCGTGTTTAAGAGAAAGCATTGGTACTATAATTATATTTGTGGTTCCCTAGAGCCATTCCTTCATCAAAGAATGAATGGGCCTTTTTTATATAAGCACCGGGGTGGTACACATTTCAAGTTGAGTTTCGCTTTTGATTTGAACGCGTAGGGGATTTTTTTGTGGTAAGCACTGGGGTGGTATAAATTTCAGGTGACATTTCTCTTTGAATTAAATGCCTTGGTGCTTTTAATTATGTATGAAGCCTGTTGCATTTCTATAATTAACGTACTAGGGCTGCTTGTGCCATAAATTTCATCGAAAAAAATAATTCCACTGCAACCATTAGTCGCCCACATTTTTTCAGTTGTGATGAAGTTATGTTATAGGCTTCACTAAAACATTCATTTCCACAAATGGATGTTTAGGAGATGTTTTTTTTGAATTTTTTTTCCTATTTTATAACACTAAAAACTGTGCTATAATTTCCATTGGAAGGTATTTTCCTTTTAGTGCTGGGGGATTGATATAGTTACCTCAAAAGGTCATAGTGTTAGGGTTATAAGAGTCTAGGAAGAGTTGGGGTTGACCTAGGCTCCCTCCAAAGAAGATGATGAATGTATGAATCTACAATGTCCTGGGGAATTAGGAAAGGCTTCCCCCATGTGCAAAAAATTCAGGGGTTTAAAGAAGATAATTTATTTGGTCCCATATGATTAATGAGTGATGAATGACATCAAGATGGTGAAATATCTAGAATCTGGGGGGAAATTCTTTCATCAGGCGAGCCCATGGGCGCAAATTTACTAATGAATCTATTATTGCTTGCCATGAAATTCCTATGTGATAAGTTTTCTAAATGCTCGAAAATTTTTATGTTGGCGAATAATTGGTTTCAATTTGTATTGAAAACGCATGAGGTGGCTTCTCAAGTTGCAACTAATATCTAGTCTATCGACACTACTCTTATCATTTCCAAATTTTGGGCACTGAAATTCAATGTGAGTAGGGAACAGTGCAACGTGGTTCCTATTTGGGTTTACTTATTGGGACTCCCAACCCAAATGTGAATTCCTCAGATTTTTGCTAACCTAGGGAATAATATTATGAATTTCCTCCAGGTGGATTACTATTTTGAGGAAACAAGGGATCTGTCAGTGGCATGCATTCTGGTTAGTTTGAACTTGTGTAAAAAATTACACGAGGTAATCAACATTGGTTTAGAGGGGGATTAAATACAACTGTTGGACTATGAATGATTATATATTAGGTGCATAAGGTGTCAACAATAAAACCACTTGGTAAAAAATTGTACTCTTTATTTTTAGCATATGGGAGGTCTTGCCCCTGTACATAAAAGAAAAGGGTGGCAGCTCAGGTGTTGGTGGGAGACGACAGTTCATTGAATAAGAGCTTGGATGGTGCTCCACAAGTGTCGTTGGGATATTTTGTAACAAGTGATGTGTTGATAAATCATTTGGTCTTTGATTCACTTGTCTTGGAGGTGGCCACTACCTCTACCAATTTTGTTTCAGTGGATTCTTCGACTGTTCTCGGTAAAAATACTCCTCTCCCCACTACATATTTACTTGCATATAATTTATCTCCTTTCATCATGGATATTATTATTTCCCTCTCAGGTTTTGGAGTAAATGGCTATTTGAAGCCGGTCACAACTTCTTCTCCTGTCAAATCCATCTGCGAAATTCTCGTTGGTTCTTAGGATTATACTTTTGCAAAAATTTTGGAGCTTCTCTCATGGTTTAGGAGTGGCGGATTTCTTTGAGAACATGAACTTCTCCAATAATTTCATAAGTATTTACTGTCCTCATGAGGATTGGGTTACATACTGGGATGACTTCCTCAACAAAATTTTCTTCTTGTGGGACAACCTTATTTTAGGTTGAGATCTAGTTTTTTTTATTGGGGAGGTGGAGTCCAGGGGTGTTAAAGTAAGGGTTGACCCATTTTATGACTATTTTTAAAATAATTTATCCTAAAAATACCTCCTTTATTTGGTCCTAGGTCATATCTCACCAACTTGGAGGAATGTGGTTAGGGGTTGATTTTGTGGCAAAGCGTTTGAATAGATTCTTGATTTCAAATGCCTTGGTTTTGCATTTTCCATTATTACATGAGAGGGTGGGTTCTGGGGGATATCATATCACCTCGATATCATATTTGAGTTACAGGGTGATTCAAATAAACCTACAGTTCCTTTCAAAATGAACTCTCAATGGATCCAAGTTCCCAACTTTTATAAACATTTCAGAGAAACCTAGTGTCCATATTCTGCAGGTTCTAGTCGGCATGGTGTCCATTATAAATAATTCCGATTTTTATTTTCATTAAATATAGTTATTTTTTTAAATGTAGTTTTTTAATTATTAAACATCCATATTTTATCTTTGTTGCGGAGGTTTCTACTGATTACTTACGATTTTTCTAGTTATCCACCATTACGGTTTACCTCTGATAACAAATTTTCTTAGACGACCACTTGCATCTTTGTGGCATTTTCCAATTCCTCTCCCCCATACGACACATTGAAATGTATGGGTCCAATTCATTAATATTTTTGTGTGATGTTCTATAAATTCCTACAAAGGTTCAATTTGTTGATGATGTAGGTATAAGTATATGTTACATAGGAGTAGTCATAAAAAATATATATATATATCTTAGGGAATTTATTTAATAAGATAAAAGGTTCATTAAACATGGAATGGAAACAAAAATTCTAGAGAATGATTTTCTCGTAGATGATGAGTGCAATTTATACTTTTTTGCACAAGAAAAAATCGGTACTTCTTCATATTAAAATATAAAAAGTATAGTACGTGTTCTTTGTAACTCTTTCTACTTTCCACTCTCCTGTATCTCTTGTTCCTTGATATAACAGTTCCCTATTTATTTCCTATGTAACTACAACTATTCATACACATTCTCCATTGTTATGTCCTTTATTCTATAAAACCCATACAAATATCTTCAAAAAATGAAAAACTACTCCTATAGGATCCGAACAAAAAGCTACATTTTTAGCTATGAATATTTAATGCTACCTTCGTTGACTATTATCCATTGTTCATAAGCTGAAAAGAAGAATTTACTTGTTTCCTTCACAACCCCTCTCTTAGACAGCAGATCAACGATCCACTTTTTTTCTTTGTATATGTGTTCAAAATTGACAGATTGGAAGTTACATACCAAATTCCAGATATGACTCATCTATTTTTTAAGGATTGGAGGATTAAAACTAGTGTTGTCCCACACCCATTCTATGATGCTTTTAGCATATCTAAATATCTGAATACTCTTCTATAAGACCATGCCATAATGCAATGAGCTTTGCTTTATTGTTTTTACCTTGTTTTCCTTCCCACCAAAAATGAAAGTACTTTTTTAGATCGATGAAAATAACAACCCAAACATGGATATTGAATAATAATTATAATAATAATTTTTTTTTCTAAGTTAATTTAAATCTATTAAAAAGAAGAAATAGTGTACATCGTGGCCATAGCCTATGTGTTGCCCAGTAGATGTGGCATGATCAACAAGAAGACTGTTTGAGGACTACCCACATGGGGAAACCATTCCAAACATAGAGCATTCAGTGAAAAACGCTTCCCACGTAGGGTTAATAGCCTTAGAAACCAGTATCTCAGATAGAAACTACATGATATCAGTACAAAAAACTCAATATTAGCCCCTGAAGTCTGGGACTCGACATACACATAATTACAGAATATAAAAGGATTAACTATCATGAGGAGGAGGTGGTTCTTTAAGGATAAGGCACTGTAAGCCTCCATATCATCATTCGCATTTGGCTTGTCCGCATGAGAGGCAGCTTCTTACATGGTGCGTCCCGTTCAGTGCGAACCAACATCCTCATCAATTGGTGCCTTCTCTTTGATCTTATCCTCCTTCTAAATCTTCAAAGCCTTGTCGTGAGTAGACCCCACATCCTTCCCTCCTAAGTGCGTGCCTGCAACCGCTATCTGAGGCTCTTCCCGAAATGATACAGAGATGGTGGCAATTATTCTGGGATGGTTCAATGTGCATTTGAAATAAAAGTGGGCTGTTTGAGGCAAGTTTGAGGTGAGGGAGGCAAGGGAAGCCGGAGCGGAGGAGGCCATTCTATGGCTAGCTGAGTGGGATCTGCCTCTGCCACTTCTGGTATTTGAATACCTACCAGTGAAGTACTCACAGGATGGGGACAAAGTATCAGCGCTGGAAGAAGAGTGAGCACGCTGAGGATGGCCTCTAGTGCTACCCCTCCTAAAACGCATGCGATGATGAATTCTGGGCATGGTTTCACTCTAAAAAAGGGGCGTACGCGAATGCGAGGGAGCAGTGTGAAGGGGTGGCGAATGAATGGAGAAATCAAGGGTAACAGAGCTGAGGTTGCAGAGTCCGTTTCGAGAGAGATGGATTCCGTCTCCCAGCTCAAGACAACAAGCAATTATACAACGACGACCGATAGCAGTTTGAGAACAAGGATTCACAACAGTTGGAGAGAAAAAGCTCTGCAACGGAGGAGGAGGAGACATAGAATGAGCTCGTCACTCTTCCATCTTGAAATTCAAGTTGTGGATGTCTCGATGAGCTCTCGACTGTAATGAACCATAAATATGATCTGAATTCAGTTGCTGAGAATGTTTTACAAAGGCAAAAGAAATATCTTGGCCATCGGTCAAATTTAAGACATTCTGGTTGACAACCCAGAGGCTTATGAGCTTATGCATGGTGGTGGCAAGCATGGCCAAGTGTCTCAGTCACTTGCCAGCCCCATGTCTTATCGTATTAAACCTCTGTCTCGACACCCGCATCCGGGGAATAATAATAATAATAATAATAATAATAATAATAATAATAATAACATTTTAGATTTTTTTTTAATAAAATATTTATTTATTTAGAATTTTTAATTTTTAAGAGAAATACATATTTTTAATGATTAAAATCAGTCAAAATCAAATAAAATGTCATAATAAATATATATTTTTTAAATCATATTATTTTTATTAAAATAATTTTTTGTGACCTCAGATTAAATCAACTCAAGGGTATTAGTGTTCATGGTATTTCCCATAGTATTATAATGAAATATTTTTATATAAAGGCATGAGTAATAAGGAATCCTCACTCAGGAAGCTAGTAAAATATGAAATGACTTTCATCATCATTTAATTGTCGATTTTGATTGTCTATTTACAACATGAGAGAAATCCCATTTCATTGTTGAATGAAAGCCTAAAATTATAATTTTTTATGGTGATCTTAAAAATATAAAACGTTATATGTGATGTTATACATTAATGAAAAATTAATCAATAAAATATTTTTTAATTACTCATTATTAAGAAAAAAATATTTTAATATTAAGTTTTAAAATAAAGAAATATTTTTTTTTTCAATTTTTTTTCTAATTAATTTTATTTGTAATTTAAAGAGTTTTTAAATTCTTAAATTGAAATGAGAAGAATCTATTTTTTTTAATAAAAAAAAATAACTTATATATTAAAAAAATATATATTTTAAATAATAAAAATCTTAATCTCGCCCAAAATTATATTCCCTATTAAAAAAAATTTAACTTATTAAAAAAAACAACATTCAAAATTCTAAACACGGAATCACTCAAATGATTATGTCGTTATCAGTGTAATATTGATGTGAAACCGAAGCTATCACATCCATTCCTAATCGAAAACGAATCATTATTTTCAAACTCTTGTCAATAATAAGAAATTCTTAATAGTCTCTTTACATCTTTTAGCAAATACACAATTACATTCTGGAATTATTAGCAAATCATTGTCTTTAAATTGTACTAAGCAACAACAGTGTGTCCATTGTTTTCATTTTGTTTCGCCCTTAAAGCCATGACTTGTGACCGTTGTGGTTCGTCATTGTATTGTAATTTGTAACAACCCCAAACAATAATATTCCATAATAAAAGAAAATTAAACTCCTAAGACATATACCATTATTCGTCTACGAAGAGCAAAGTCATAACATTACCCTAGTTGTGGTAATTTTACTTCTATGACGTTCCAATGTCTAAAACAATTCTTTGTTTACTTTAATACAAGTGTGATTATTGTGGGTCCATATAGACCTCCTGTAACTTGAACTTCATTTCAACAATTCATGGCTTTCAATATAAGTCTGCATTTCAAAAAATTTATCAATTAACTATCTTATAAGGATTACAAATTTATTTATATTAAGGTGGGTTTATAATCACCATGGTTAAAAATGAACCTGCAGTAAATACAACTATGGTAACTCAGTACTGTTGGAAATTTCTGAAGACTCACCCTTCTGCCGACACTTGGAACTCCTCTCTGATGGTCGCGCCAAATCAATGGTCATGTTTCACTTGCTAGATAGACAGTATAGAGCGAAGGCTAGGGTTTGATGGGTAACTACCCACCCTAACCCTCTCGTTTATGACGCTTCACAGTGTCGAGTTGCGTCTAGTGTCTCTTTTTTCTTCGCACAAAGGGTCACATTTTTACCTTTGGATACAACAAGTTTCATTTCATTGTGGCTCTATGGATTCATTAGTCCAAAGCCCAGTATGTATCCCTGTATTTTAGTTTTACTTCAAATAGTTTGAGACGAAGGTAGGGTTGTCTAGTTATCTATCGTTCTTGATACTCTTTCGTTGCCGATAGGAAATCTTGCATCACCTCTAACTATCTTGGAAATGGAAGTGCTCACCGGTTGTTCGCTTGTTGTTCGCTTGTGGTTCCAAGGACGTGGGTAGCTTTTGTCTCGAAATTCTAGTTTTCAGTTTTACACCACTTTTCCCATCACTTAACATGTCTGCATATTCTGGTCATAAGTTGCCGTTGTATACATTATCGGTCAGGTAAAGAGCCTTCTTGACTCTATGATATGAGCTAAGCTATTCTACTTCTTTTAATTTTAATTCTTTCCATAGACTGTATTTTCTGATACATGTATGATATATATCCAGATTATGTGAATCCCTTCCTATTTCAGAGTCGTCAAAATATTGATCGAGTTATTCAATTTTATTTGGTTCACGTAAGGTTGTAACACCCATCTGTCCACTGTGGTCGAAGTTTATCTGTTGTTTTTATCCTAGGGAGTGTGGATGTCTCTTTGTTGGCTTACTACGAAAATTTATTGGGATTAAAAACCTTTAATGGGGCATTTATATTCTTCTTTATTATTATTTTTATTGTTTTCTCTTAGTGATGAAGTTCTTCATGACCATGAATGGCAACTGTGTGTTTTATGCTTGGCTTTATGCACTTAAGGTACATAAAGGTATTTTTCTCCAGAAATTCTGAATGGAAATGTAAATATACAGTTTTTTTCTTGGATAATTCTTCCATATTGGTTTTTGAGATTGTCAGGTTAATCTGCCTCCATGTGGAAATTCCTTGGTTTACTTTTTTTCTTTCAAGAGACCGTTATATATATATGTAAACATAATCTTGGACTGAAATAATTGTTATCATTGAACTTAATAGACCCATTTGTCATATACATATATATATATAGTTGTTGTAATTTTTAGAATTACTCTCTTTTCAAGTATTACTATAAGTGTAAATTCAATATCATTTTATGTTAGTAATGACTCCTATGTTTCCAATTTAAAAACCTATACAAGATTATTGTCTTCCGAGGGACCTTTTTTTTATCTACCACAAGGTTGGGTTCAATTTACTAACCCTCCAAATTGTCTTCCCTGTCATTTTTTTGTATAAATGGTAATATTCGAGTCATTATTTTATAGCTCTAACGGCAAAGAGTTTATTCAGACTAAATCTCTTTCTAGTTATCATTGATTGAATCAAATTGGGTAAAGTATACAACATTGTCTCTTTTCTAGGTTACATTTTCTTCTCATGAAACTATGATATACCTACTATAATTTCTTATTCAACAATATATATAGTTCTTATACAATATCTAAGTGTTAGCACGTACAACCTAAACATAAATAAAGTAACTAATTCAACGGAAACAAAATAATACTCATCTAAGAACAAATTGCATAATCTAGTTTGATGAGCATACATAGAGATTTGGATAAGGATAAAGAGTGCACTACCTCATGAGACACAAGGATATCATCCATGATTTGTCGAATCACCACAAAGTCTGACTATTCTGGGCCGATGATCACTTTCAATTAGGGTTTGATCCACCTGACTAAAATTCCTTCAATAATTTTATAAATGACATTGCACAGGGAAATTGGTCGGAAACTGTTTGGGTCCAACGCCGAACCTTTCTTAGAGATTATCATAAGAAATGTTTCATCAGACCCGAGCATATACGCTAGGAGTAGTGGGAGTCCTCTATTAACACGTGAATTTCAGTCCCAAGAAAGTTCCAACCCACTTTAAAGAATTCAAAGGTGAATCCATTCAGGCCTTGGGATTTATTTGTGGGGAGCGCATAGATGACTTCTTCCACCTCCATGTAGCTGATATCTCGCATAAGGGACTCATTCTAATCTTCTGAGACTAAAATTGGGAATACATTGCGTTATTTTGGATATGGACTCACCCCGATCCTCACCGGCTTCTCTGAACAAGATATAAAAATGAGCGATCAATTCCTCAGAGATTTGCTCATGTTGGACAAGCCTTCAACCATCATATCCATTGAGAGAAAAAATCCTATTAAAATTCCCGTTTTTTAACATAGTCTGGTGAAATAATTTCGTATTTCATTCACCTTATTTGAGCCACTGAACTCTCAATTTTTGTCTCCATAGAATTTATTCTTGTTTTCTCTGTTGCTTCATGTCATTGATGACCTGACCCTTTTGTGCGATGATGGTTTCAGTATGACCTTCTAAAATGATTTGTTGTTTGACTGACCACATTTCTTCCTCCAGCTTTTGCTTTTCAAGATGAATGTTACCGAAATCTGATTGATTCCATTTTTTAATATTTCCTTTTAGTTCCTTCAACCTCAATTGGAAAGTGTCCATTTGATTGCGCATGGTCACACAAATATCCCTCCACCATTCTTTTAGATTTACAATGAATTCCACATTTTTGAGCGAGAACGATTCAAAATGAAAAGGACAGTTCCTCGGTTCCATCCTCAGGTGTATCTCTAAGGAAATGGGCTAGTGATCTGATCCCATGTAGGGGAGGATCAAAGCTTGAAGGAACATGCCCTGTTGAATATTGTTGTCTGAAAGAAGGAAATGATCTAGACGTGAGGTTATCTAATTCTTTCCTCCCCATTGGTTATTCCATATGAAATAAATATTAACAAAAATAATGTATTGTACTCCCATATCTTGGATAGCCTCATCAAATGAAAGAGATATTGGATCTAGCTACTTGACGTCCCCTTTCTTCTCATCCAAGTCCTTAATCAAGTTAAAGTCCCTTGATAGAATAACATTGGTGTCACCCATAATCTCCTTCATTTGTTTTAAACTTCAAAGAAAGGTAGCCTTCGTCCCTGACATAGTGGGACCATACACCCCTGTTAGCCAAACCTTTCCTCTGAATCCTATACATTCAAATTGACCTAAAAGGGTATTTGAGTGGGCGATCCAGTTCAAAAAAGAGATATATCTGCCATCCCAAAGGATTTCCAACCCTATCGCACCACCCCTTGCATCCAGTTCCATATACTCTATCGTAGGCTAACTCCTACATGAAATTTCACTAATTTTCTCCTACATTATCTTAGTTTCCTACAGGATTGAAATATCTGGCTTTTCCTGTTGAATTCGTTCCTTAAAGTACCTTAACTTACCCTTCATGTCCATGCCTCTTATGTTCCACGAGACTACCTTCATTGAGGAGGGGTGGGAAGAGAGCATTGATAGTACAGGAAATTTTCTTGTCCTTAGTTAACTAGGATTTCCCATGCTTCTGTGATCACTTCGCTTGTGGGTCTCCTGCTCTTTTTCCTCGATCCTGAGCTAGATTAAACACGTGTGGTGACTGTTTCCTCTTCTCTTTTAGCTAGATCCATATGGGAGGGTATTTAAAATAATCTTGATGTTTCTCCCAGTCCTTGTATATTTAATGGAATTTATCGAGTTTAACTTGGGTCATTTATGTCGATCCATATTTAGCCTAGTTTCTTTGGAAAGGTACGATAACCATTTCATTAGGATTAATTTTATCTAGTTTGACTTCATGAACAAGGGTTTTCTAGACTTGGGCTAGGGATTCCTGGATTTTATTTCATGTAGGTTAATCTTCTGGGGATTTGTGTTTTCTTGGTTTTTCCTTTTTTAGGGTTTTCAAGGCCCACCCCTACCTCCATTGAAATTTGAGTTAGGGATATAGTGGGGGATACAACTGTAGGTGCTTTTTTTTGATCCTTTTCACTCGGGTCTTCCAGGAGGGTGAAGCAATTCTCGGAAGGGTGACTTGGGGTTACTGAAGAAGGGCATGGTGGGACCTATGAAGGGGTGATTTGGTGGTTGAAGGATGTCACTGAGGGACTCCCTGGAATCCATCTAAGGATGGATTGGCTGAAGGAGAAAATTCCTCTTATTGTCACTAAGGGAAGTCTAAAAATAGGTGCCCATACTCGTGGCATATTCTGAATTTAAAGGGAACATGGTCTTAGTCTAGCGACTGAGAACAGATTCCATCCGGATACTCGATTTCCACTGACTCCGGGAGGTGGTGTGAAATGTTCATGTAAGAACAGATTCTGGTATTGTTATAGAACCTCTAGCATCTAGTGATCTCTTAAACTTGCACAAATTTTCCTATGGAATTTCCAATCGATTCCAGGATTTCCATTTCCCATAATATTTTGCAAAGGAATACAAGTGGACCCAAATGAGCGTAGCTAATAATTGTCCCTTCTCCGTATTATAACAGGTTTCCTAATGCCTCATGAATAAAACTATATTGTTCATGAAGTATGGCCTATTTTCGAGATTTTTTTTTTTAGAATTTTCTTTAATAATATACTTAAGAATATTAGATAACATATTTCAAACCATCTATTAATTCATATATGTTTAATTTTCTACAGGGAGAAACAATGAAGGAAAATATAAATGTCGTTCTAAGAAAATAAAAATTATTGAACGTGTAAATGACGATGAATTGGTCCTTAGCTCATTTGGAGCGGTGTTGGAGGATAATGAAAGGGTGGGGGGGATTTTTTACAGAACTACGAGGGATCTAGTGGAACGAACGTATATACATAATTTCCACTTGAAATATAAAAATCAATGTATTTATTATAAGAACGAAATTAATCAAAACCATAGGAAGTGTTTTCATAATAATGATTAATGAGACATGTCAAAATTGCAATAGAAAAAACATACACCAATAAAAAAAAAATAATTCAAAAGGTAATATTCCTAATTGTATAAGAGGATTTTCGAGAATTATATGTATATATTACTACAAAAAATTAATTTATTAATATCGATTTTGTTATATTTAGTTTTCATATATCATTGTAAAATTATTTTATTACTTGTTTTAGGAAGATTATGAAATTCCCAAATTTTCAACATGATGATATACGAAACATGCAAGTAGGAATTTCCAAAAAAGTGTATAAGGAGATGGTCAAATGAATAGACATAATTTCATCATAGGAGGAGACATTTCAACAACAACGTGCTTCAAATGTATGTAATCATGATTGAATTTGTACATATAAAAACATATTTAGCATTAAATATTAATTTTCAAGTATTTTCTTGCATAAAAGAGAACAAGATGGAACTCATTCAACACATAAAACAAGACGATAAGGAAGAATAGGGTTGATTTCAATGTTTGTCAGTAATAGTTAATATTTATTTATATTTGCAACTTAGGGTTTCATTTTTGTATATTTTAAGTTGTTTTACAACAACCATCCTTTAATGTCTTGAAACATGTGCTAACATACAAAGAAGTGCTAAGTGCTATCATAAGAATCGATTGACATTGGGTTAAATAAGGGTTGTGTGTATATGTTGACATATACAAAATTAATTTTGGAATTTATTAATATCTATGTTGTTTTACTTCTCTGGGCTTATAATTAATTAAAAAAAAAATCCTTTATATTAAATCTATGATTTATAATCTAATTTAAAACATGTGGGAAACAAAGTATGGAACTACGCCAACAGAATAATTATTGCAAAAAGGCAATAGACTTGGTTTCGATGGCATGTGCACAATTTAAGAGTCACTTCCTTCTTTGATATATTGATATTCGATTTACATTTATGTATATTATTTGTTTCAATTTTCATTATTCTGACCAATGTAGATACTCTCATTACACTTTATTTTTATGTTTGCAGATGGAACAAAATCAAGAAGGTGAGAACAATCGATGCAATCAACAAAAAATTCCTCCAAATAAGCTGAGTCTTGGAAGTAACTCGAGCAATGTAGCAGTTCCTGCAAAGAATGATGATCTATTTCGGTATCAATGCAACCTGTTGTAATTTTTGAAATAATTGTCTGTGAAAATCAGACATTTTATTTAATGTAATCATGGACATAGCTATGCCCAAATTGAAAGACAAGGGGTTACCAATAACTATGCCATTTTTTATTACAAAGAGTCTCTTAGTGATATATAATAAAATATATTTTAATTTATACTATTGTGTTATCCAATGTCACTCTGAAATGTTACACCATTGACTAAATATATCGATGATTAAATATTATAATGAAGAGATGTGAAATATGATAATATAAAAACTTAATCCAAACATCATATGCAAATGCACTAATCAAATATTAAATTATATGAATACTATTATAACATATATGTCAATTTATCAATGAATAACAAATTTAAAAATTACAATAATTACACTGTCATAGGTTGATGCCTCCAAAAAAGAGAAAATATCATACAAAAACATCGGTGCATCCATAGCATAAAAACACACGGGTGCGTTACTTTAAATAAAGGCACCACGATGTCATATTTTAGGAAAACTAGTGCCTTTTTGGAAAATGATAGCGCGAAGCATTTCAGGACTTCAAGCACTGACATTGTTTTTAATTAATTCCCGAGTGAATTGTAACTCTTAATGCACCAGTGCTTTCATAGAACTAACACCCCCCAATTCTAGAAAATATTATCTCCATTACTGGTGAGCTATTAAAATTAACAACACTGACACCTCTATATAACTCACACACCCCTGCATTTATAAAAACAAGAAGTGTTAATGTTGCGTGTTTAAGAGAAAGCATTGGTACTGCAATTATATTTTGGGTTCCCCAGAGCCATTACTTCATCAAATAATGAATGGGCCTTTTTTATATAAGCACCGGGGTGGTACACATTTCAAGCTGAGTTTCGCTTTTGATTTGAACGCGCAGGGGATTTTTTTGTGGTAAGCACTGGGGTGGTATAAATTTCAGGTGACATTTCTCTTTGAATTAAATGCCTTGGTGCTTTTAATTATGTATGAAGCTTGGGGCATTTCTATAATTAGCGTACTAGGGCTGCTTGTTCCATAAATTTCACCGAAAAAAATAATTCCACTGAAACCATTAGTCGCCCACATTTTTTCAGTTGTGATGAAGTTATGTTATAGGCTTCACTAAAACATTCATTTCCACAAATGGATGTTTAGTAGATGTTTTTTTTGAATTTTTTTTCCTATTTTATAACACTAAAACCTGTGCTATAATACCCATTGGAAGTTATTTTCCTTGTAGTGCCAGGGGATTGATATAGTTACCTCGAAAGGTCATAGTGTTAGGGTTATAAGAGTCTAGGAAGAGTTGGGGTTGACCTAGGCTCCCTCCAAAGTATATGATGAATGTATGAATCTACAATGTCCCAGGGAATTAGGAAAGGCTTCCCCCAGGTGCAAAAAATTCAGGGGTTTAAAGAAGATAATTTCTTTGGTCCCATAAGATTAATGAGTGATGAATGACATCGAGATGGTGAAATATCTAGAATCTGGGGGGAAATTCTTTCATCAGGCGAGCCCATGTGTGCAAATTTAGTAATGAATCTATTATTGCTTGCCATGATAAATTCCTATGTGATAAGTTTTCTAAATGCTCGAACATTTTTATGTTGGCGAACAATTGGTTTCAATTTGTATTGAAAACGCATGAGGCGGCTTCTCAAGTTGCAACTAATATCTAGTCTATCGACAGTACTCTTATCATTTCCAAATTTTGGGCACTAAAATTCAATGTGAGTAGGGAACAGTGCAATGTGGTTCCTATTTGGGTTCGCTTATTGGGACTCCCAACCCAAATGTGAATTCCTCAGATTTTTTCTAACCTAGGGAATAATATTAGGAATTTCCTCGAGGTGGATTACTATTTTGAGGAAACAAGGGATCTGTTAGTGGCATGCATCCTGGTTAGTTTGAACTTGTGTAAAAAATTACACAAGGTAATCAACATTGGTCTAGAGGGGGATTAAATACAACTGTTGGACTATGAAGGATTATATATTAGGTGCATAAGGTGTCAACAATAAAACCACTTGGTACAAAATTGCAGTCTTTCTTTTTAGCATATGGGATGTCTTGCCCCTGTACATAAAAAGAAAAGGGTGGCAGCTCAGGTGTCGGTGGGAGACGATAGTTCATCGACTAAGAGCTTGGATGGTTCTCCACAAGTTTCGTTGGGATATTTTGTAACAAGTGATGTGTTCATCAATCATTTGGTCTTTGATTCACTTGTCTTGGAGGTGGCCA
Organism: Pinus albicaulis; assembly: GCA_034641835.2. Taxonomy (NCBI): domain Eukaryota; kingdom Viridiplantae; phylum Streptophyta; class Pinopsida; order Pinales; family Pinaceae; genus Pinus; species Pinus albicaulis. The sequence continues at coordinate 1,011,784,950 of CM076577.1, read as the reverse complement.
CTACCTCTAGTAATTTTGTTTCAGTGGAGTCTTTGACTGTTCTCGGTAAAAATACTTCTCTCCCCACTACATATTTGCTTGCGTATAATTTATCTCCTTTCGTCTTGGATATTATTATTTCCCTCTCGGGTTGTGGAGTAAATGGGTATTTGAAGCTGGTCACAACTTCTTCTCTTGTCAAAGAAATTTGCGAAATTCTCATTGGTTCTTAGTATTATACTTTTGCAAAAATTTTGGAGCTTCTCTCATGGTTTAGGAGTGGCAGGTTTCTTTGAGAACATGAACTTCTCCAATACTTTCATAAATATTTACTTTCCTCATGAGGATTGGGTTACATACTGGGATGACTTCCTCAACAAAATTTTCTTCTTGTGGGACAACCTTATTTTAGGTTGAGATCTAGTTTTTTTTATTGGGGAGGTGGAGTCCAGGGGTGTTAAAGTAAGGGTTGACCCATTTTATGACTATTTTTAAAATAATTTATCCTAAAAATACCTCCTTTATTTGGTCCTAGGTCATATCTCACCAACTTGGAGGAATGTGGTTAGGGGTTGATTTTGTGGCAAAGCGTTTGAATAGATTCTTGATTTCAAATGCCTTAATTTTTCATTTTCCATTATTACATCAGAGGGTGGGTTCTGGGGGATATAATATCACCTCGCTATCATATTTGAGTTACAGGGTGATTCACATAAACCTACTATTCCTTTCAAAATGAACTCTGAATGGATCCAAGCTCCCAACTTTTATAAACATTTCGGAGAAACCTAGTGTCCATATTCTGCAGGTTCTAGTCGGCCTGGTGTCCATTATAAATAATTCTGATTTTTATTTTCATTAAATATAGTTATTTTTTTAAATGTAGTTTTTTAATTATTAAAAATCCATATTTAATATTTGTTGCAGAGGTTTCTACTGATTACTTACGATTTTTCTAGTTATCCACCATTACGGTTTACCTCTGATAACAAGTTTCCTTAGACGACCACTTGCATCTTTGTGGCATTTTCCAATTCCTCTCCCCCATACGACACAACGAAATGTACCGGTCCAATTCATTAATATTTTTGTGTGATGTTCTATAAATTCCTACAAAGGTTCAATTTGTTGATGATGTAGGTATAAGTATATGTTACACAGGAGTAGTGATAAAATATATATATATCTTAGGGAATTTATTGAATAAGATAAAAGGTTCATTAAACATGGAATGGAAACAAGAATTCCAAAGAATGATTTTCTCGTAGATGATGAGTGCAATTTATACTTTTTTTCACAAGAAAAAAGTGGTACTTCTTCATATTAAAATATAAAAAGTATAGTACGTGTTCTTTGTAACTCTTTCTACTTTCCACTCTTCTGTATCTCTTGTTCCTTGATATAACAGTTCCCTATTTATTTCCTATGTAACTAAAACTATTCATACACATTCTCCATTTTTATGTCCTTTATTCTATAAAACCCATACAAATATCCTCAAAAAATGAAAAACTACTCCAATAGGATCCGAACAAAAAGCTACATTTTCAGCTATGAATATTTAATGCTACCTTTGTTGACTATTATCCATTGTTCATAAGCTGAAAAGAAGAATTTACCTGTTTCCTTCACAACCCCTCTTTTAGACAGCAGATCAGCGATCCACTTTTTTTATTTCTATATGTGATCAAAATTGACAGATTGGAAGTTACATACCAAATTCCGGATATGGCTCATCTATTTTTTAAGGATTGGAGGCTTAAAACTAGTGTTGTCCCACACCCATTCTATGATTCTTTTAGCATCTCTAAATATCTTAATACTCTTCTATAAGACCACGCCATAATGTAATGAGCTTTTCTTTATTGTTTGTACCTTGTTTTCCTTCCCACCAAAAATGAAAGTACTTTTTTATATCGATGAAAATAACAACCCAAACATGGATATTGAATAATAATAATAATAATAATAATAATTTTTTTTTTTTCTAAGTTAAGTTAAATCTATTAAAAAGAAGAAATAGTGTACATCATGGCCATAGCCTATGTGTTGCCCAGTAGATGTGGCATGATCAGCAAGAAGATTGTTTGAGGACTACCCACATGGGGAAACCAGTCCAAACATAGAGCATTCAGTGAAAAACGCTTCCCACGCAGGGGTAATAGCCTTAGAAACCAGTATCTTAGATAGAAACTACATGATATCAGTACAAAAAACTCAAGATTATTTTGAAGTACGGGACTCGACATACACATAATTGCATAATATAAAAGGATTAACTATCATGAGGAGGAGGTGGTTCTTTAAGGATAAGGCACTGTAAGCCTCCATATCCATCGCATCATCTTTGTATGCATAGGAGCGGCGCCTTGCATTGTGTGTCTGGATTGGGAATGAGGCCGGCATCCTCATCAATTGGTGCCTTCTCTTTGAGCTTATCCTCCTCTAGATCTTCAAAGCCTCGTCTTGAGTAGACCCGCATCCCTTCCCTCTAAGTGCGTTCTTATGACAGCATACGGGGCTCTTCCGAAATGATACGAGAGATGGTGGCAGTGTGCAGGATGGTTCAATGTGCATTTGAAAGAAAAGTGGGTTGTTTGAGGCAAGTTTGAGGCGAGGGAGGCAGGGGAAGCTGGAGCGGAGGAGGCCATTCTATGGCTGGCTGAGTGGGATCTGCCTCTGCCGCTTCTGGTATTTGGATACCTACCAGCGAAGTACTTAGAGGATGGGTACGAAGTATCAGAGCTCGAAGAAGAGGGAGCAAGTTGAGGACGACCTCTAGTGCTGCCCCTCATACACCACATGCGATGACGAAGTCTGGGCATGGTTTCACTCTCAGAAAGGGGCGTACGCGAATGCGAGGGAGCAGTGCGAAGGGGTGGCGAATGAATGGAGAAATCAAGGGTAACAGAGCTGAGGTTGCAGAGTCCATTTCGAGAGAGATGGATTTCGTCTCCCAGCTCAAGACAACAAGCAATTATACAACGACGACCGATAGCAGTTCGGGAACAAGGATTCACAACGGTTGGAGAGAAAAATCTCTGCAACAGAGGAGGAGGAGACATAGAATGAGCTCATCACTCTTCCATCTTGAAATTCAAGTTGCGGATGCCTCGATGAGCTCCCGACTGTAATGAACCATAAATATGATCTGAATTTAGTTCCTGAGAATTTTTTACGGAGGCAAAAGAAAGATCTTGGCCATCGGTCAAATTTAATACATTCTGGTTGACAAGCCAGAGGCTTATGAGCTCACGCATGGTGGTGGCAAGCATGGCCAAGTGTCTCAGCCACTTTCCAGCCCCATGTCTTATCGCATTAAACCTCTGTCTCGACACCCGCATTCGGGGAATAATAATAATAATAATAATAATTTTAGATATTTTTTTAATAAATATTTATTTATATATAGAGAATTTTTAATTTTGAAGAGAAATACATATTTTTAATGATTAAAATCAGTCAAAATCAAATAAAATATTATAATAAATATATATTTTTAAATCATATTATTTTTATTAAAATAAATTTTTGTGACCTCAGATTAAATCAACTGAAGGGTATTAGTGTTCATGGTATTTCCCAAAATATTATAATGAAATATTTTTATATAAAGGCATGAGTAAGAAGGAATCCTCACTCAGGAAGCTAGTAAAATATGAAATGACTTTCATCATCATTTAATTGTCGATTTTGATTGTCTATTTACAACATGAGAGAAATCCCATTTCATTGTTGAATGAAAACCTAAAATTATAATTGTTTATGGTGATCTTAAAAATATAAAACGTTATATGTGGTGTTATACATTAATGAAAAATTAATCAATAAAATATTTTTTAATTAATCATTATGAAGAAAAAAAATATTTTAATATTAAGTTTTAAAATAAAGAAATATTTTTTTTTTCAATTTCTTTTTTTCTAATTAATTTTATTTGTAATTTAAAGATTTTTTAAATTCTTAAATTGAAATGAGAAGAATCTATTTTTTTTAATAAAAAAAAATAACTTATATATTAAAAAATATATATATTTTAAATAATAAAAATCTTAATCTCACCCAAAATTATATTCCCTATTAAAAAAAATTTAACTTTATTAAAAAAAACAACATTCAAAATTCTAAACACGGAATCACTCAAATGATTATGTCGTTATCAGTGTAATATTGATGTGAAACCGAAGCTATCACATCCATTCCTAATCGAAAACGAATCATTATTTTCAAACTCTTGTCAATAATAAGAAATTCTTAATAGTCTCTTTACATCTTTTAGCAAATACACAATTACATTCTGGAATTATTAGCAAATCATTGTCTTTAAATTGTACTAAGCAACAACAGTGTGTCCATTGTTTTCATTTTGTTTCGCCCTTAAAGCCATGACTTGTGACCGTTGTGGTTCGTCATTGTATTGTAATTTGTAACAACCCCAAACAATAATATTCCATAATAAATATTTAGTTTTACTTCAAATAGTTTGAGACAAAGGTAGAGTTGTCTAGTTATCTATCGTTCTTGATACTCTTTCGTTGCCGATAGGAAATCTTGCATCACCTCTAACTATCTTGAAAATGGAAGTGCTCACCGGTTGTTCGCTTGTGGTTCCAATGACGTGGGTAGCTTTTCTTTCGAAATTCTAGTTTTCAGTTTTAGACCAATTTTCCCATCACTTAACATGTTTGCATATTCTGGTCATAAGTTACCGTTATATATATTATCGGTCAGGTAAACACCCTCCTTGACTCTTTAATATGAGCTAAGATATTCTCCTTCTTTTAATTTTAATTCTTTCCCTAGACGGTATTTTCTGTTACAGGTATGATATGTATTCATATTATGTGAATCCCTTCCTGTTTCATAGTCATCAGAATATTGATCGAGTTATTCAATTTTCTTTGGCTCAGGTAGGGTTGTAACACCCATTTGTCCACTATGGTCAAATTTTATCTATTGTTTTGTTTTCTAGGGAGTGTGGATGTCTATTTTTTGGTTTACTACGAAAATGTATTGGGAGTGAAAACCTTTAATCGGGAAGTTCTATTCTTCTGTGTTATTTTTTTTTATTGTTTTCTCTTGGTGATGAAGTTCGTCGTGACCATGTTTGGTGACTCTGTATTTTATGCTTGGTTTTATGCACTTATGGTACATAATGGTATTTTTCTCCCCAAATTGTGAGTGGTAATGTAAATATACAGTTTTTTTCTTGGATGATTCTTCCATCTTGGTTTATGAAATTGTCAGGTTAATCTGCTTCCATGTGGAAATACCTTAGTTTACTTTTTGTCGTTCAAGAGACCTTTATATATTTGTAAACATAATCTTGAATTGAAATTATTGTTATCATTGAACTTAATAGACCTACTTGTCATATATATATTTTTATATAGCATTGTTGTACTTATTAGAATTACTCTCTTTCACAATATTACTATAAGTGTAAATTCAATATCATTTTATGTGAGTAATGACTTCTATGTTTCCAATTTAAGAACCTGTACGAGGTTATTGTATTCTGAGGGACTGTTTTTCGATCTACCGGAAGGCTGGGTTCGATTTACTAACCGTCCAAGTTGTCTTCACTGCCATTTTTTGTATAAATGGTAAGATTCGCGTCATTATTGTACTGTTTTAATGACAAAGGTTTATTCAGACTAAATCTATTTCTAGTTATCATTGATTGAATGAAATTGTGCAAAGTATACTGCATTGTCTCTTTTCTAAGTTACATTTTCTTCTCATGAGACTATGATATAACTACTATAATTTATTATTAAACAATTGGTTTATATATATATATATATATATATATATATATATATATATATATATATATATATATATATATATAGTTCTTAAACAATATCTAAGTGTTAGCACTTACATCCCACACATTAATACAGTAACTAATTCAACAAAAACAAAATAATACTCAATAATACTCATCTAAGAACAAATTGCATAATCTATCACCAGATAATGTCTTTCCACCCAACCAATGATATCAACCTAGTTGTTGTGTCTCACGCTGAGCTTGTCCTCCTAGTCGGGCTCCTCTGTTAGACAGTATTGCTTCAACATATTTTCTTCTATGACTATCTCGTCACAGTTAGAGTTTGTCACTAATGACTATCCTGTCACCTAGTTCCACCTAGCCCACCAACATGGAAGCTATACATACTTCTTTATTGTAGTATTTTCCTCTCTCAAATTCTCCAGGATCCCCTTCTTGTGTTTTTCCTGTACTTGTATTCTTTGATAATGAGTTATGGGAAGGTAACCAACCTCTTGATGAGGTGCTCAAAATTACGCTAAAAAATGAAAGTTGTCAGAATGGTGTGGAAATTGAATGACCTCATAGATTTCGTCATTCTGAATCGAGTGCAACTTGTTTTGCGAAAAACCGACACCGTATTCTCCAAAAAATTCATTATGTAAACTTTATCAATTATGAAAACTTAAAAAAAATGTAGGACAACTGAGTCAATAGTTCCTACAGCTGATTGGGCATGCCTATGTGGCAGGATGACTGTGCACATGATGGTTTTCCTTTAGCATATGGTATTGTGCCAAGTGGCACTTTTTTATTGGGTTCAATTGGAAAATTGAGATTGGTTATCGGGTGGCCAGCCATAGGCTGTCAAGCCCAAGGGCCACCAAAATTGGGTCAAGGTTCGAGTGGAGTGGGCGGAGGTGAAACCAACGACCTCAAAGCAACAAGGATAAATATTTACCATTGCGCCATTACATTTGGTTCTTAACATTTGTTGGGTTCCACATAGTTTTATTAACATGTAATTTCTGCTATGGAGGAGGGGGTTGGGGTCCATCCCTAGCCCTGGTCACTGCCTAGGGGCAGGACCATGGGCGGGAGGCTATCCCCATTCCCACCAATTAATCATAATCGTAACCAAAAATACCTCCGCACCATGTTTCCACTTTAATTTAAAGACTAATAGTTAACAAAAATTCTGAATTGTTTTATTCTAAAAAAAAAACTTTATTAACGACATAAAAATATGGTTCAAAATCCAAAATTTATGCCTTATTGGGAAATTTCGCGCGTCGACAAATTCGCTTGGTTTTTCGGCAATTCGGTGCCTAGTTAGCATAATTGCATGTGGATTTGTAGGTTCGGTGCCGGATTTGGTGGAAAATGTCGAGCGAATAGTGCATAAGCTAGGGGAGGTCATAACTTGAGCGGTTTTTGGCCAAATTCAAGGAAGAAAGAGGCTACACAAGCATTTTTGGGAATTATGGAGCTGATGGAATGGATTTAAGAGATGCTTGAACATTCTAAACATATCTAATCAAAATTTTGAGCAAAATATAAGAGGGGAAAGATATTGGAAGTTGGACCAAGGAGATGTAGCCCAGGAAGGGTGAACTCCTTCAGCATGTCTTGTTCTGTCACTGTTTATGGTGATGAATATGTCTGTTAGATGTTGTTGTTTATGTTAATTTTTTCAAGAAATTCACATAAAGACACATAAAAAATCACGATTAACTTGCAATTTACCTCATAATTCTCAAGCACTTTGTTTAGATTCTAAATTGGATCTTAGCACAACAAACACTAATACTCCCATTCAGATTAAGTTGGTATCATAGTACTAGTTTTACTTGTGAAAGGATGATTTAATTGTTTTGCAAGTGTTTAAATTATTACAAGGTTAAAGCTCAAGAGAAGAGAAGGAAAGCTTGTGGGTGCAGGTTCTCTAGTTGGAGCAGGGAGAAGGAGGGCACGATTGCCACAATATCCACAACAAGATTCACCTCATATTGTACCTGAGGCTTTAGTAAGCATGTCTAATGAAGGAAGAAATGATAACATGATAAAGGATGAGAAGGATTTTAGGAAGGATTTCTTTGACACGATAGAGATTGTGAAAGTCCTCTATGAAGAGAGGAGTACAAGGTTGCAGGTTGAAAGCTCCAGGCCTCCAAGAGGAGATGGTTCTCTAGGAGGAGTAGGTAATGGTAATGGTGATAAGGCACCATCTACTCGACCATCATCCTCACCACCATCTTCACCTTCATCTGCATCCTCTTCCACTGCTAAAACCCTTACTCATACTCATTAACATACCTCAAAAGGAATTGTTAAAAAAACCCTTGTTAAAACTTGATATTAATTTGAGTTTTCTATGTATAATGGCGAAGTGAATGCATAAAAGCTTGAGAATCGGGTTCTTCAGTTGGAGTTGTATTGCATGATTCAAAAGCTTCAATATGATGACACAAAGCTTCAACTAGCTTCCTCGAGTACATAGTTAGAGCGCATAAGAAGAAGATGAATTTGTCTCTTATGCATGCAGGACAAATGAAGATAATAGTGAATGCAAGTAAAAAAAAATTCTTTGTTAATGTTCAAGTATAGTGATGTTTTGAATGAGACTTTAAAGAAGATTCATCAGATGAAAAATATGATTTCATTGAAGTTTTTAATGGTTGTAATAAGATGTTTCAGGGCTCTAACATTTTTCCTTTGAAAAGAGGTAAACAATATGGGAAAGATTTACAACAGTTCACATCATTGTTGAAGAATGATGGGAACAAGATGCCAATGTTGAATGGTGCAAAAATCAAAGAACAAGCTCCAAATCAAGATGAAAAAGAAGGAATAGGTTCCATAAGTAATTTTTTTGGGTTTCAAAATGGTACATGGAAATGGCGAAAACAATACAAGGCAAGACAAACTAAAACTCACCATGTCAGCAGTGTTCGAGGTGAGAAATTTTTCAAACTATTCAAGTTTCCTTTGATTGACGACCGAGGTGGGAAGAAGTTTTTTTCTTCAAGGAAATATTTTTGTTCTAAAATTTTTGGGAAATTGCATCATGGTGCTATCTACAATAGCAAGAGAGGGTCTCCAAAATCAAGGAAAAAGACTAGTTTTTAAGAAAAGCTAAAAGTGTTGAATTTAGGAAAATTCCAGTGGATTGAGACTAGAAGGGTGAGGGGGTTGTACCCTCATCCACATGTTTAGTAATGAAAGATATTTTGGGGACCAAAATATTCCAGTGGGGAGGAGTATTCAGGTGCTCAAAATTATTCTAAAAAATGAAAGTTGTTAGAATGGTGTGGAACTTGAATGACTGCATAGATCTCTTCATTTTGAATATGTCACAACTCCTTTACCAAAAAAATGACACCATATGCTCCTAGAAACATGTTCTATCCAATTTTTAGAACATGCAAAGTCTTTTTTTAAATGCAGGACAACCTTGTCAACAGTTTGTACAATTGACTAGGCATGCCTATGTGTCAGGGTGACAGTGCACATGATGGTTTTCCTCTGACATATGGTATTGTGCCAAGTGGAAAGTTTTTATTACGTTAAATTGGAAACTTTAAATTGGTTATTGGGTGGCCAACCACAGGCTGCCACGTGGCCTAACTAGGGGCTAGCAGGTGGTAGCCTGAGGGCCACCAAAATTGGGTCAAGGTCCGAGCAAAGCGGGCGGGTATCGAACCCACGACCTCCAAACAATGAGGATAGAGCTTTACAATTGTGCCATTACATTTGGTTCTTAACATATGTTGGGTTCCACATATTTTTATTAACATATGGTTTCCACCATGGCTGAGGGGGCCTGGGTCTAGCACTAGCCCTAGTCACCACCTCAGGGTGGGACCGTGGGCGGAGGGCTAGCACCGCACCCCTCATTAACAGTAACCATAACCATAAATATCGCTGCACCATGTGTCCACTTTAATGTAAAGGCCGAAAGTTAACAAAATAGTAGAATTGTTTTATTATATATATATATATATATATATATATATATATATATATATATATATATATATAAAATACTAACCATATAAAAATATGGTTTAGAATCTTGAATTTAGGCAATATTTGGAAAATTGGCACGCTGAAACTTTTGCGCAATTTTTGGGCAATTCGGCACCCAGTTAGCGGAATTCCGGGTAGATTTGTAGGTTCGATGCTGGATTTGGTGGAAAATGTGGAGAGAATAGTGCAGAAGCTAGGGGAATTCATAACTTGAGTTTTTGACCAAATTTGAGGCAGAAAGAGGCTACAAAGTTATGTTTGGGAATTCTGGAGTTGATGGAATAGGCTTCAGAGTTGTCTGAGCAATGTAAACATATTTAATCACACTTTTGAGCATAATAGAAGAGGGCCAAGACATTGGAAGTTGAACCATGGAGACGTAACCCACACAAGGTGAACTCCTACATCATGTGTTGTTGTGTTACTATTTATGGTGATGTTTATGTCTGTTAGATGTTGTTGTTCAATGTTTTGTTTATATTAATTTCCTCAAGAAATTCACATAAAAACACATGAAAGCTCATGATTAACTTGAAATCTACCTCATAATCCTCAAGCACTTTGTTTATATTATGAATTGGATCTTAGCACAATAAAAACTAATATTACCATTCATATCACCGCTTGACCCATAAATTTCTAACTAACCAGGCATACAAAACTCATTTGCCATTCTCTTTCATAATTATTGTGCAAAAATAATAAAAGGAAATAACATAATAATTTCACTTTAAATTGTCTAACCTTTATATGGTCTTAACTAACATAATAATAATAAAAATTCTTAAGCTGCATGTTCCAATATTTATTATTTACGAGGGGATGTCACATCTTCACCCTATCGAGAAAAACATTGTCCCGGTGTTTCACCCCCTAAGAAAATCTGGATATGCCTCTCTCACAAAATGTTTAGCCTCCGAGGTCACTTCATCTGGGCCAAACGGCTTCCATTACACTTTAAGTTGGAGGATATCTCGTTTCTGCAACATTGCCTCTCTCCGATCGAGTATATGTTGGGATCGACTAGGAATTCATCATTCGGTTCAACTTGAAATTTGTTTCCATTAATTAATTTAACCCATAAACCAATCTTATGATGCAGGCATACTTATATATATCTTTCAGAATACAGTAATTCCTATACAAAATTTACCTATAAGTTCAGTTACATGTATGCATTTCCAGCTAATAAAATGTTTAGGATCATAAATATACCTTTTTAGTAATGAGACATGAAATACATTGTGGACATGTATGTGGCTGGTAAAGCTAGCTGATACACCACTGGGCTAACACGTGTCAAAATATGGAAAGACCAAAAATACCATGGAGAAAATTTGTCACACCCTACCCATAAAATATTACTCTTCTTAGGTTTTACCCAAACATACATATGTTCCCCAACTTCAAATTCTTGATAGATCCTTTTCTTGTCAGTATAATGCTTTTTCCGACCCTGGGCTGCTTTCAAGTTCAATCGTACCTTTCGTACTACTTCTTCCATTTCGTCCTAAATTTCTAGGCCAATCATGAGTTTATCCTCTTGTCCACTCCAATTTAGAGGTGTTCTACATTTTCATCCATATAACACATAGAATGGGCTCATTTTCAATGATGTATGGTAGCCATTATTCTAAGAAAATTATACCAAGTGTATGTAATCTACTCACTTTTTTTATTGTTGAATTACAAACATTCTCAACATATCCTCGATTACTTGATTCACCCGTTCAGTATGACCATCTATTTGGGGGTGGTATGTAGTGATAAAATGTACTTGGGTACCTAGCCCCTCAAATTTTTTTTTTCGAAAATGCTAAGGTGAATTTAACATCCCTATCTGAGATTACCAACCTTGGTATCCCATGCATCCTGAAAATTTCCTTCATGAATATGTTAGTGATTTGAATTGTCTTAAAGGTAGATTGTATTGGAATAAAAAGTGCAAACTAATTCAAGTTATCTACTACCATCATTACAAAGTCAATTTTCTTCTTCGTCCTAGGTAAACCGGTGGTGAAATATAATGTAATAATCTCCCATTTCCATTCCGAAATGGGTAGTGGTTAAAATAGTCCAACAAGGTGTTGATGTTCAATCTTTACTAGCTGACATTACAAACACATAGATAAGTATTCAGCTATTTATTTTTTCATACCAGGCCAAAAATATTCCTTTCTAAAGGCGGTAACCATCTTTTGGTAACCAAGATTAGCTACATAAGGGCTTCGATGAAATTAATTTATGATAAATTCTTTAATACTAATGCGATTTAGAACATAGATTTTTTTCCCATATATTAACATAACTTCTGCATCCACCTCATATCCTTGCAGTCTCTCACTACTATTCTACTGTTGACCCTATTGCCACAAGAACCAATATTTGAGGTTTTTTTTGGAAGCTTCCATAATCTACTCCTTAAATTTTGTTTTTATTTCGCTAAAGGAAATTTCATATAAAAAGTTCACTATTCTACTCAATGCATCAACATACCTATTTTATTTTCCTTTGAGATGTTTAATTTCACATTCAAACTCACTTAAGAATGCAGCCCAACATGCTTGTCGAGGATTTAGAGTTGGTTTCTTGAAGTAATTAGTAAGGCTACTATGGTTGGTCATTAATATAAATCATTTTCCTAGAATGTAATGTCACAACATTTTCAAGGAGCGAATTACGATTGTTAGCTCCAAATCATAGGTTGAATATTTCTCTTCATTCTCCTTTAATTTATGAGGTTCGTATGAAATCACTCTTCCCTCTTGCATTATCCATCCCCTGACACCCTCCTTACAAGCATCCGTGAAAACGGTGTCATCCTTATCAAGGTCATCAATATTTAAGACAGGGGCAGTGTTAAATAAATGTTTAAATTTGTCAAATCTATTTTGATAGTCCACTACCCATTTAAAAACTTTCCCCTTTTCTTATAAGGTGGTAATATGATATACTACTCTTAAAATAAATTCAATAAATCACCAGCAAAACCCAACAAGTCCCATAAAATATCTTATGTCAGCTACATTTCGAGGAAAATGCCACTCCATTATGGTCTTAATTTTTCAAGATCCACATCTATGCCTTCTTTAGTAATGACATGCCCCAAATATTGGATTTGCTCATTATAAAATTCAGACTTACTCTACTTTTCATACAGTTGGTGTTCTCTTAGAGTCTGCAAGACAATTTGTAGATGTCTCTTATGTTCTTCCATATTCCATGAACAGATAAGTATGTCATCAATAAATATTAATATAAATTTGTCTAAATATTGACTAAATACACTAATCATGAGGCAGATAAAGGTGGCAGGAGCATTAGTTAACTCGAAGGGTAGCACCACAAACTCATAATATCCATAACAGGTTCTAAAAGAAGTTTTATGTATATCCTCTTCCTCAATCTTGATTTAGTGGTACCCTAACCGAAAATCAATTTTTGAGAATACCCTAGCTACTTTCACTTGATCAAATAAGTCATCAATACATGGTAGATGATTTTTTTTTTAACTATTAGTTTATTTAATTGTTTATAGTCGATACACAAACTTAAGGTGCCATATTTCTTGTTCACAAATAGAAATGGAGCTCTTGTAACTGTATTTTAAGTTTAGTTAACTCAAGAATACTTATACGGTATGGTGTTCTAGATAAAAGAGCAACCCTATGTATGAGTTCTATAGTAAAGTTGATGTCTCTTTTTGGGGCTAATCCTAGAATATTTTTTGCAAATACATCTGCAAACTCCTGTACCACAGGCATATTTTCCAGGGTTGTAGTATTTTCTTTGGAGTTTGAGTTTCCTACTTGTAAAACATAAATTTGGCATCTTTTTCTAATACACATTTCTAGGTAAGAGGTTGTAACTGGTCTTAGTTTCAAAGGTCTTTGTATTCCTTGAACTTCTTTTCTCACCCCTTCATTGTTCAAGTAGCTAATTGTTTTATCCTTACAGTCAATGAGGGACCAGTTGTCCTTCAAACCAATCCATGCCAATCAATACATATTATGATCCCATAGGAAAAATATTAAGATCTATTGTTATAGGGTGTTTGGTTAGTTCTACAAGACAGTTACAGACTTTTTCCATCACCCTTCTTTTAGCCACTATGGCTAATTGTACAAGCCAACAAATTTTAAAATTAGTTGTTTGTAATTGACATATTTAGCTCAAACTAGCCCCAGGATCAGTTAAAATGGGTACAATTTGGCTGTAAATATGACCTTTGAACTCCACCATGGTTGGATGGTATCTAGACTGGTGATATTCTAATGTTGCGTTGATCTTGGGTAGGCTCTTTGCAACTTCCCCTACTGTTGATGCTTCTTGAACTTGTGCGACCCATGCAGTTACCTTCCTATAAGGGAAATTCTTGATGTAGTGTGGTTCTCTGCATCCCCAACACTATAAAGGAGTTCTTGCCACATATTCTAACTCATATTTATTAGTCTGTTATGCGGTATTCATTTATTTTTTCCAATTAGGCTTCTACCAATTCTTTCCCATTGGATTGGTCTTCTCGTTCCTATAAGAGTTTATGAGGTTCATGGATTTCCCCATTTAATATTCAAAGAAATTATAAGCCCTTTCTAATCTATCCTACATTTACCTCTGTTTCCTTTTTGTCTTTTTTGTTGATAACATATTCATGCTTTCCTTATGACTTCATCCATAGTCTTTGGATTTTCAAATTCCAACCTTTCTTTCATGTACAGTGGTAGGCTGCTGACAAATCGATGGAATATTTTTTCTTTTTCTTCTTGAACGTAGGGGACATATTATAGTAAGGATGTAAACTTAGTTATAATCTCATGCATAGAGAGTTTCCCTAGTCGAAAATCATGCAACTCCTTTTCTTTTTCATCATAGAATAATTTAGTTAAGTATTTCCTCTTAAATTTTTTATGAAAATCTTCTCAAGCCACTTCGTGTTCATCAATTCCCTGCACAAATTTTACTTCTTCCCACCATAAGGTGACCTTACTCTACAATTGGTAAATTTCTAAGCTAGCCTTTAAGTTATGATCGTACTCATAAATTTGAAAATACTTGTTGATATTGATGAGCCAAGCTTCTGGAGCCTCCTCATGTTCCGTATCAAAGATCAGAGGTTTAATAGTCTTGAACTCTCCCTACAATTATGTCTTCTGATTTTTAGGCCCTCTCTAATTAGGTACATTGTCAAACTCCTCCTCTCGATTCCCTCCATCTTATTTACTCTTTGAGTTACCACCTCTTTTTACATGCATAGTTTATTCATCGGAGCTTGGATTAGGATGGCGATGGTTTCTATATATTTAAGAGAATTTTCATGATCTTTTCATGTTCTTGCTTCAACCTCTCATTATTATCTCTCAGTCTCACCATCCCATCATTTAATTCATGCATTGTTTCTAATATCACAACCGTATTCCACAACTCCTCCCCCAATTGTACCCACATTCTGGGATTATCCTTTGGAAACGTCTTTGAGTCAACTCCGATAGTTGGTCTGGCTGAATTAGGTCCAATCCCCCTCACAATGTCGGTTCCAATCATTCTGAAATTGCAACAGTCATTGTCATTCTTAGATCTACCATTATGACACAGTTTTGGAACGTGGAAGTGATACCACCTGTAACATCCCCAAACAGTAATATTCCATAGTAAAAAAATTAAAAATTAACTCCTAAGACATGGACCATTAGTCTGTAAATACCAGAGTCATAGTATTACCCTAGCTATGGTAATTTTACCACTATGAAGTTACAATGTCTAAAAAAATTATTTATTTACTTTATAACAAGTGTGATTATTATGGGTCCATATATACCTCGTGTAACTTGAACTTCATTTCAACAATTCCATGGCCTTCAACATAAGTCTGCATTTCAAAAACTTAATCAATTAAATATCTTACAAGGATTAAAAATTTATTTATATCAAGGTGGGTTTATAAACACTATGCTTAACATTGAACCCACAATAAATACAACTATGGTAACCCACTACTGTTGGAAATTTCAATAAACTCTCCCTTATTCCAATACTTGGAACTCCTCTTTGATGGTGGCTCCATATAAACGATCCTGTTTCAATTGATAGATCGAGGGTTCAGAGTGAAGGATAGGGTTTGATTGATAACCACCCACCCTAACGCTCTTGTTCCAATGTGATTTCATTGTCATTGCTTCACAGTGTTGAGATAAAGCTAGGTTTTCTTTATTCTTTGCATAAAGTGTCATATTTTTACCTTTGGCTATAGAAACATGTTTCATTTCAGTCTGCCTCTAGGGATTCATCAGTCCATAGCCTGATATGTATCCCAATATTCCAGTTTTACTTCAAATAGTTTGAGTAAAAAGCAGGGTTTCCGAGTTAGCTATCTTTCTTGATATTCTTTCGTCGCTGACAAGAAATATTGAGTCACATCCGACTGTCTTCGCATTCGAAGCACTGACCGGTTGTTCACTTTTGGTTCCAGGTACATGTGTCAATTTTACACCATATTTCCCAGCCCTTAACTTGTCTACATATTCTAGTCACAGGTTACCATGGCATACATTATCGGTTAGGTAAAGACCCCATTAACTCTTTGATATGAGATAAGTTATTCTTGTTATTTTAATTTTAATTCTTACCCTAGAGGATATTGTCTGATACAGGTATGACATGTATTCATATTATGTAAATCCCTTCTGGTTTCATAGTCTTCATAATCTTGACCGAATTATTCAATTTTCTTTGGTTCAGGTAGGGTCGTAACGCCTCTCCGTCCACCATGGTCGAAATTCATCTATTTTTTTGTTTGCTAGAGAGTGTGTATGTCTCTCTGCTGGCTTACTACGAAAATGTATTTGGATTGAACCCCTTTAATGGGGCATTCCTATTTTTCTTTATTATTTTTTCTACTATTTTCTCTTGGCGAGGAAGTATATCGTGACCATATCTGACAATTATGTAGTTTATGTCTGGTTTTATGCACTTATGGTACATACTAGGATTTTTCTCCCCAAATTGTGAATGGAAATGTAAATATCAAGTTTTCCTCTTGAATTATTCTTCTATATTGGTTTTTTTAACTTGTCAGGTTAATCAACCTCCATGTGGAAATTCTTTTGTTTACTTTATGTCTTTCAAGAGACCGTTATATATATGTAAACACAACCTTGGACTGAAAGTATTGTTATCATTGAACTTAATAGACCTAGTTGGCATATATATATTTATATAGTGTTGTTGTACTTCTTAGAATTACTCTCTTTCACAATATTACTATAAGTGTGAATTCAGTATCATTATTTGTTAGTAATAACTGTAATGTTTCCAATTTAAGAACCTATATGGCGTTATTGTATTATGAGGGATTTTTTTTTGATCTGCTGCAAGGTTGGGTTCGATTTACTAACCCTCCAAATTTTATTTAGTGTCATTTTTGGTAAAGATGATATGATTCAATTCATTATTGTACTTCTTTAACGAAAAAGGGTTTATTCAGACTAAATCTATTTCTGGTTATCATTGATTGTATCAAAGTTTTCAAAGTATTCAAGATTGTCTTGTTTCTAAGTTATAATTTCTTCTCATCAGACTATGATATA
The DNA here is from genome assembly GCA_034641835.2 of Pinus albicaulis. Taxonomy (NCBI): domain Eukaryota; kingdom Viridiplantae; phylum Streptophyta; class Pinopsida; order Pinales; family Pinaceae; genus Pinus; species Pinus albicaulis. The sequence goes on along the minus strand of CM076577.1, from coordinate 1,011,767,583 downwards.
ACTACTATAATTTCTTATTCAACAATTGGTTTTTATATATATCTAGTTCTTAGACAGTATCAAAGTATTAGCACTTACAATCTACACCTAAATATAGTAAAAAATTCAACATAAAAAAAATAATACTCATCTTAGTAAAAATTGCACAATCTATCACCAGATAATGTCTTTCCACCCAACCAATGAGACCAACCTATCTGTTGTGTCTTCTCTTGATCTTGTCCTCACAGATAGGTTCCTTTGTTAGACATTCCTTTGTTAGAAATTACTGCTCCAACAGATTTGCTTCTATGACTATCTGGTTACAACCAAACTTAGTCACTGTTGACTATCGTGTCACCCACTTTCACCTAGCCCACCAACATGGAAACCGTGTGCACTTCTTTGTTGCAGTATTTTCCTCTCCCAGATTATCTCGGAGCCCCTTCTCAAGTTTTCATGGTACTTGTATTCTTTGGCAAGGAGTTATGGGTAGGTAATTTCATGACCCATAAATGTCTCACTATCTGGGCATACAAAAGTCATTTTACATTATCTTTCATAATGCTTGTGCAAAAATAATAAAAATAAATAATATAATAATTTCACTTTAAATTGTCTTACCTTTATATGGTCTTAACTAACACAATATTTTTTTTTTTTATTAAGTTGCATGTTTCAATATTTACTATTTACCAGGGGATGTCACATAATCTTGCGAGACAAAATTGTTTTCTCAGTTATTCAACTATTGGTGTGCCCTCAAAGCGATTACTTGTGACCATTGATCGAATCTGATTATACCCAAAGCATGATAATTTCCTGGGATCGTAACATTGGCCAAGATTTCATAATCAATCATTTGTATTCCTTGTTGACGCTAAGGCTAGAAGACTCAACTTATTACAGCTCGTAGCAAGAAATCCAAGACCCTCGAATGTCACAAGACTCTTACACACCCTGGTGTTGGTGTCTATGCAAGAATCCATTAAATTGGGTATTCAAGATGAGGTAATCCCCTAGAGCATAGTATAATTTTCACAAATCCCACAAGCCCTTCATCTAAAATGCATGCCCAAGGTTTCTCATGGCTCCCTAAGGATAATATTAGTAGGATTTAAGGTATCCGGAGATCAACTGGATATTTTAGCCCTGCAATTAGTCATAAAATTGATGGAGTTGCAATTTATTAACATGTTTGAAGTGGGGAATGAGAGAAGGTAAGAGTGCATTGGACCTCACATTGAGCTTGTGGACGAACCATTCAATTGTGTGGTTCTAGGATTTGCAAACCATGGATGCTGATAACCGATCTTGCGGTTCCGAAAAACGTGTTAAGACGAGGGACATCAATCGGTTATTTCCCAGGAAAATTTCCATGCTATTCTTCATTAAAAAAAAATTTCTGTGAAATAAGAAATTTACACAAAATAATGGTGGTCTGGACAACTGCAAACTACTTGCAGAAAAATTTGGAGTTATTTCAAAAATATGTAAAACAAAGCTTCCCCTCACTCCCTGGCTCAAGTCAAAAATTCTTCATTGAAACCTAGCATGCCTTGGAAACTTGGGAATCCCTGACGTTGACTTAGAATAATTCATCCATTTTTGTCCCTCTGAAATACATTGATTGAAGACTGATCTTAAAAAAAACACCTTTCAACATCATTTATCATTGCCATGAATTGTGTGGGACATGGGAATAGCGTCAAGATGTGGGATTTAAATGTCAATTATGGACTCCTATGACAGTGAACAAGGTAATGAGACTCATCGGGTTTTTTTGAAGTGTATACTCATGTTTTAACCGCTGTTTTCCTTTAAATTAGTGTAATTTTTAATTAACTTTTTAAAAATTATTTAAATAATTATTTAAATTGTTTTAAAACCACTGTAAAAGAAATATAATAATAAAAATATATATTACTAAAAAAAATCTCTAAATTTGTTTTATATTTAATAAAATTGTATCTCCCGCTCCATGGGTCTCGGATAAACAGTCATTGGGTACTCTGTTAAGGCACTCCTTGTTGTAAACTCACTAGTTCAATTTCCACCTAGATCAAGGTGATATATTGGACATGATGAAGTTGTACTCTTTCGAGCTTACAATATATATATATATATATATATATATATATATATATATATATATATATATATATATATATATATATATATATATATATATATATATATATATATATATATATATTATCCCCCAAATAGGGGTTTTATGATGGATGGAATGGGGAGTGGGGCAATGTGACCACCACCATTAATTTAGTAAATATGCATTTATTATGGATGAACACCACTGAAAATTCACATGCATAAGCATGTAGTCCTGCAGTTGGAAATGTTTTTATATCTTGATTTGGATGGGCGTCAAAACCATTTGGGAAGAGAAGTTTAGAGCCGAGGTGAAGTTATCGTCATCGTGGACTAATTTGTTTGTGAATCAGGCCTCTGTGGAGGCTCTGGTGCTGAGGGAAAAGGATGTTTGGGCTCAGAAGAATGGATACTTAAGAGCTTCTCCCTTTTGGTGGTTGGTAGAAGGGGTCATTTTCATAGCATGGTTTCACTAGTGAGTGGAGGTCTTCAATTTTAAAGATTAGCTCGCAATTTCAAATTGTAAGTTTCATGTTCTCATTTTGGTCTTTCCTTTGCTTCAGTGGGGTCCTTTGTTTATTTTTTTTTCAGAAAATTTTATACTCAGGGTTTTCAATCCTAGTCTTGTTGTGTGGTTTTGCAGTTTGGGCTCTAAGAAAATTGTTTGGAGCATTGGAGTGGTTGGCAAGTTATGTCCCCTATTATCTCTGGTTATGGGGGTTGCTGGAATTCCTTATGTGATTTGGTCTAGGTGGGTTTAGATATGTGTTTATCCAAGTGTTGTAAGTTAGGGTTGGAAAATAGTTTGTGGAACTTTGGGCATTGGTGTCTCATGGTCTCATGGTGGTGTAGCTCTTGTTCAATGGTTAAGGGGAAAAAATATTTGGCTGAGGAAGTGTTCTCCTCTGCCCTCTCTGGTGGCTCTTTGTGATAGGTTCAACCATGTTTTGGATGAGGTTGGTTTGAGTGAATATGTGTGCTCTATTGTAGGTCAAGGAAGCCCTTATAGAGATATTGAGATGTCCTCCTGTGTCTCATCGATGCCACCAAGGCAGAGGATGAAGTGTAGGAGGGGCATAGGTGGTAGATCACATCTAGGAAAGCGTGGGAAAAACCCGTTTTCCCATGACTCCATGGAAGGATACTTCAACTTAAGTCCCCTAAAATAAATCAGGAAATATGAGGGCTTGAAAGTAAAGTAGGGGAGGAGAGGAAGCCTCTTACACACTCAGAGTTGATTGATGATATGTTAGTTTTGGTGTCAGACCTTAGGTACACTAGGGGTATCCATAAACAATATTTGAATTTTGTTGTGCTCCACTAGAAAATCAATATGTTGTTGGACCTAGTTCTAAGAGATAAGTAGGTGGAAAAATATAATATTTTTTCTTCCCTTGAGGATGTGACGGGAAAAATAAAAAAACTAAGGTTCTATGTGGGAAAAATTAATGCTCATCTATTATATGTGGAGAGCCAAATACCTTGTGAATCAGATGTTGGAGACGTGGTGGATCCCCCTAGCTCTGGCACAATGTTTCCAGCTCATATCTCATCCTCCAATTATGAACAATGAATATGGGTATGGGGGGTGGACGACGCTATAAGAGTCTTTCTTAGAGGTTATGTTTTTGTTTTTGGAAAAAATTTTGGTGGTCATCTCATTTACGGATTACAAATACATTATATGGTCGTGGAAATTTGCTTTTGCGGTATGTGTGTGGGTCTTCTATTCAGTCTCGGTGATCCATATTTATGAAAAAACTAAATAAAATATAGATATTTCCAAAATTAGCAATAAGAAGAGGCTTCTAATTTAGTTTTCCCTTAAATAAATTAGAGGGAAATTGTAATTCAACAACACATGACAATTTGTACGAGTTAGCTGAGTTAGGAAGACTTAGTTATCGAAGTCAATTTGAGTTAGGGGTCAAACTGGAGGCATGTATACTTCACTCTATCTTTTTTGGGGTCTAGTTAAAGTTTACTTTGAGTTGTAATTATTTAACTTAATTATTTGAGTTAGGATTGGTTTAACTAGTTCTAACTGATGGATGAGCTAGTGGGAGGTCCATTGAATTAAATATGATTTAATTCACATGCAGTGATCAATAAGATAACTGATAATTCACTCTAAATAGTTCTTGCATGTCATTTCTACAGAAAACCCACTTGAGATTGGAGTTAAGGGAGCTATACTATCAGTTGTATAATTAGAAAATTGTACATGTCATGCATGAGGTCAGCCATATGCCTTGGATATATTGCATAGTAAATTAATGGGAATTTAATAATTAATAGGGGCTCAATTCCCTCAGGAATGCGTGAGAAAGGCTGGTCAGATATAGGCAATGAATTGGTTAAGTATTGGACCAAACTTGCTTAGATCCAAGTGAGATAGTCAGAGATGGTGCAAAGATTTCCCAAGCCTGCGAAAAGCATTGCATTTTTTTATATTCTTGACTTTATTCAGTATACAAGTAGTAGGTTTTTTATCTAATGCTTTCCCCATGCACATTATTGTGTTGTGTGATTGAAATTATTTCTCTTTCTTGTTCATGTGATTGTGGGATAGAAATTAGTTTTCCGCAATTTGTAGAATAGATTCAAGTATTTTGTTTTAGCATATTACAAGATAATTTGAATATATGTGGATTTTTTACATGGTATCAGAGTAGGAATCACTATACAAGAGAAGAATATGATTTTGTTTTGAATAGGTGAATTGAATTTATAGATTTATTCTTTAGAACGAGCAACAAATCAATTTGTCTTTCTCTGGATTGAGACTCCAATATTCCCTCGAGGGTTGTTTGAATTACATATGTTGGAAGGAAAGGATGGAGGCAGTGATGGAGGAAAAAAAAATTAAGTAATTCATAGAAATAAATATTTCCAGACCCGCAGTAGAATATGCTCAAAATCTTGATGCATGGAAGAAGAATGTAGAAAAGGCGAGAAGGATTCTGTTAGCAGGCATTCGAGATGATATTTTCTCGAACCTCCATGGAAAGGAAACTCCATATGCTATGTGGGATGCCTTAACATATTTTTTTCAGAATAGAAATGGCCACAGGAAGTTGGTGCTGAAGGACATGCTTAGAAATATCAGGATGGAGAAAGACGATATGATACCAAAATATTTGACGAAGTTCACTCAATGTTGAGATGAGTTTGGAAGTTTTGTTGTTACAGTTGTCAAGGATGATTTGGTGAACCTCAAAATTCTAGGCCTTCCCAAGAGTTGGTGCCACTACAAAGATACGATGAATGGGAGGGATAACCTACCAGAGTGGTATCGCTTTTGTTTTGACTTTGTAAAAGAAGAGATTTAACGGAACACCAGAGATAGATCCTCATAAAAGATCGATGATGGGAATAATTTTGACTTGGATGGAAAGTCACAAAAAGGGAAATGGAAGGTGTCCCATTCCAAATCATATTTTTATTAGGTAGTAAAGAAGAGAAACTTGTCAAAGATAAAATGTTTTCACTCTCATGAGCTTGGACACTATGCTACAAAGTCTTCACACAAGAAAACCGACAAGAAACCCTTAGGAGGAGAAACATGTGAAGTACTTGCTTCACAGTTTAAGTTGGATTTCACTCTCATCACATGCATGGTGTCATTGGTGATGGGTTCTCTGTGGTACTTGGATAGTGGAGTTTCATTCCATATGACCGAGAGCAAAGAATTCTTCAATAACTTGGAGGAGAGGGATCTCTAAATGCATAACAATATGGGAGAATATGGGAGGTATAACGTGATTGGAAAAGGTAAAATTACCTTTTAGAGGGAGTCTGGTACTCCTATAACATTAAAATATGTCATGTATGCTCCTTTAAAGAATAATTTAGTTTTTGTTGCTATGTTGGAAAACCGTGGCTATGATGTGACATTTAGCAAAGGAAAGGTGTTCCTCTGTCACAAAGCCATAGGATAGGTTAAGAATATTGGAGTTTAGGTAAAGAACCTCTATAAATTGTATGTAGAAGAATATTTTGCCTTGAGCAGGATAGGAGAGAGGGTGTAGAATCGAGACATTGGAGAGTTATGGCATAAAATATTGGGCCATCTACACGATGGTTTTTTGAATATCATACAACAGATTTCTACAGGACTTCCCAACAATGCACTTGATGGGAAAGTACACCAAAGACACCTTTCAAGATAAGGAAATCCATGAAAAGGTGATCCTTGAGAGAGTAATTTCAGATGTGTATGGACCGTTCTTGACAGCCTTCATATCAAAACACATGTATTATGCAATTTTTGTAGATGATTTTTCTTGCAAGTGTCAGATATCCTTCATGCAGAAGAAATATCAGATGTTCTCAAATTTTTGTGAGTTAAAAGCACTTTTTGAGAAACATATAGGGTATAAGGTGAAGGCTCTTAGAAGTGAAAATTGTGGAGAATACCTCTCAAACAAATTCAAGCACTTCTATGCTTTAGAAGGAGTTCGATGGGAATTGATAGCACCTAATAACCCACAACAGACTGGGGTTACAAAAAGGAAGAACAAAACTATTGCGGGAGCATCATGAGCGATGTTGCATGATCAAGGCCTACTTTTTCATTTGTGGGCTCAAACATGCAACACAACAATATTTTTGCAGAACATAAGTCCTCATCGGATTCTTGGGATGATTACAAAAGAGGAAGCTTTTTAGGTAAGAAACTAGATGTGGCACATTTTAATTTTTTTGGTTAATCAGTGTATTTCCATGTAACCAAATATTCCAGGGATAATCTAGAGCCAAAAACTGAGCTGGGAATATTTGTGGGGTACACCGATACACCTCATAGCTATCGGGTGTACTTCTGAACACACAGGATGACAATGGTTAGAAGAGATGTGAAATTAAATGAAGAGAAATCCATGCGAATTTCCCTTGAGAAGGAGCTTCAGTTGTATGCAGTTGAGGAGCTCTTATCCCCAAAATAATAACCTAAAGATGTGTAGTAACCATTAGAAGAAGAATAGAGAGTGGAAGAACCCACTCATGTAGAGGCATCCCCAAATATAATGAAGCGCACTGAAGAGGCTGACAGGTTGGTGCTTGATGCTAGAGAGAATTTGGGAGCACCCACATCATAAAACAGGAAGAGAAGGTCCCTAGAGTGATGCATTCACTACATGGCTCTTATAAGAAAGAGTGTATAGATATACCCATCCTATTTCAAGGAAGCAGTGCAACAACCAGTTTGGGTTGATTCCATGGTTGAGGAGTATGACTCCGTTATAAAAAACAGTGCATAGGAAGTTGTCCCAAGATCGGATGGGAAGTCAGTTGTATGATCTCTATGGATCTACAAGGTGAAACAGGAAACAAATGGGATTGTGGAGAAGCACAAGGCCATATTTGCGGCCGGAGGGTTCTCTCAGGTGGAGGGGATTGATTACGATGAGACCTTTGCACCAGTCACAAGGTAATCATCAATCATATCCATCCTTTCACTTTTAGTGTAGATGGGGTGGAAGATACATCAGATTGATGTAAATACAACCTTCCTCAATGGAGTGATTGAGGTACATTGAGCAGCTGAAAGGTTTTGAGACCTTCTAAAAATACTTGCATGTGTCAGGACTAAAGAGAGGGTTGTATGGACTGAAACAAACACCTTGTACTTGGTACACCAAGATCGGCAACTACTTCATGGGGTTGGGCTTCACCAAGTGTGAATCACATGCGAACCTTTACCATAGTGTGGTAGAAGGAAATTTCTCTATCATTGTACTTTATGTTGATAATTTGATATTGACAGGTGATGAACAAATCATCAAGTCTTGGAAAGAGGATACTGCAAGATAATTTGAGATGAAGGACATAGGGCTCTTGCACTATTTCTTGGGATTGGAAATTTGGAAAGGAGATGAGGATATATCCATATCTCAGGGAAAGTATGCCAATGATATTCTGAAGAACTTCCACATGGAGGGAAACAAACCCATGGAGACTCCTCTAGTAGGAAACTAGAGGAAGGATGATGATACTTCAAGTGATGTAGTAGATACTACCATCTACATGAAGCTTGTGGGTTCACTCACGTATTTAGTGAACACACGACCATACATATTCTATGTGGTTAACATACATATTCTATGTGGTTAAGCCTACCAAGCTCTTTTGGAAGGCAAGAATGCATGTGTTGAGATACCTAAGATGCACTACAGAGTTTGGGCTAAGGTACATGCAGATTGAGGGAGTTAAACTTCAAGGCTTCATAGATATAGATTAGGTAGGGAGTCCATCTCACAGGAAGAGAAATTATGGGAGCATCTTCAACCTTGGTTCAGTAGCAGTTTCCTGATACAACATGAAGTAGAGATAAGTTTCTCATAGCTCAAAATAGGTAGAGTACATGGCTGCTAGTCAAAAAACATGTGAGGTGATTTGGATGGGGAGGATACTTGTCAATTTGATTGGTCGACAGATGGATCTAACGATGATTTATTTTGATAACCAGAGTTACATCAAACTCTCGATTAATTCATTTTTTCATGAAAGGTCCAAGCAAATTGATATATGGTATCACCATCTTAGAGATTATGTACAGAGGAGGATTATTTCATTAGTGTACATTCCCATATAGGATCAGGATGTAGACATATTAAAGAAGGCATTGTCAAGAGGAAAATTCAAGTTATACGGAGGCAAGATAGGGGTAGCAGATAATCTGTTTCTTGTTGAGAGGGAGTGTTGAAATTGGCAACAAGAAGAGGCCTCTAATTTAATTTTCCCTTAATTAAATTAAAAGGAAATTGTAATTCCACATCACATGATAGATTGTATGAGTTAACTGAGTCAAGAAGACTTAGTTAGCTCAGTCAACTTGAGTTGGGGGTAAAATTGGAGGCATGTAGAGTTCATTATAAGTTTTAGTGGGTCTAGCTGCAGTTCAGTTTGAGTTATAATTGTTTAACTTAACTATTTGAGTTAAAATCAGTTTTAGTAGTTCTAACTGATGGATGAGCTAGTGAGAGGTCCAGTGAATTAAATTTGATTTAATTCACATGCAGTGATCAATCAGATAAATGATAGTTCACTCTAAATAGTCATTGCATGTCAGTTCTAATGAAAGCCTAGTTGGGATTGGAGTTAAAGGGAAGTATACTATCAGCTATATAATTAGAAAAATGTACAGGTTATGCATGAGGTCAGTAGGATTCCTTGGATGTATTGCATAGCCAGTTATTGCAAATTTCCAAATTAATAGGGTATCAATTCCCTTAGGAATGCGTGAGAAAGGATGGTGAGAGAGAGGAAAGGAATTGGTTAAGTATTGGACCAATCTTGCTTAGATCAGAGTGAGAGAGTTAGAGATAATCCAAATATTTCTCAAGCCTGAGAGAAGCATTTTATTGTTTCATATTATTGAATTTATGCAATATAAATATAGTGTGTGTTTTTTTTTTTTTTTAAATTTTAGTCTTTCCCTAGATACATCTTTATGTTGTGTGGTTGAAATTATTTCTCTTTCTGTTCATGTGATTATGCGCTTAAAATTGGTTTTCTGCAATTTTTAGTATAGATTCAAGTAATGGTTTTTAGCATATTAAAATATCATTTAAATCTATGTGTATCTTCTACAAATATAAACAAAAATATAGAGATACAACGAAAATATGACTTTAATTTATTAATAACAAAAACTGAAAATTGTTTACATACGTAATGGAAATAAACTAGCTCAGGCGATGGTAGCTTATCTCTAAGAGGATATGTGGCAGCTACATGCATTCTCAATTGTATTACAATGAGGGTGGAAGGCCTATTTATTACTAATAAAAAATTGAAAACCCTAAACATAAAAAGTCTTATCCCTAGGAGATGAAGCACCAAAAGTTTTTGGGCCACATTGGGGTAAACTAATACATCAATTTCCGAGGGTTGTAACTTTGGAATATGATATTCATTTGAGGCATACGATACCTCATTATAAATATATATCCCACGATTACAACATTGGAATGCAATCCCATTTTGCAATAGTATTAATTTTCCCATTTTCCAAAAAAAAATTCGTTTAGGGCCTCAAAACAACTCTCGAAGTTGAGGACCCAAAAAATGCCAAAAATAGTAAATTGTGCTACAATTAAGGAAATTTAAAGAAATAATGGTGGAGGTCCAAGTGGAATAGGTGGGTGGCCACCAATATACACCTGGATGAGTCCTCCCCCCTTAGGAATCAATGGTCCCCATTTGCATTGAGTGCCTCCATGAGATGGGAAAATTTTTGTTGAACTTGGTCCCTAGTGAGCCACTTTCCTTGGTGTAATAGTTGCCCAACTTTTACAACCTTATACAGTTGGATATTTTTCTCCCTATTCTTTATTTTCTTCTACCTTGGGAGGCCGGTCTTGCAAAGGTTCAACTAGTTCAATCCCTAACTCTTTATACCTCAACCTCATTGGGAAAATGCACATAAAAGAAGAGAAAGAGCAAACCTCTCTTATACCATTGATCCATATTTATGAAGGAAAGAAATGAAATACATATATGAAAAAATATATAGAGATACAATGAAAACAAAACTTCAATTCATTAATAACAAAGTACTGAAAATTATTTACATGGAGAATGGAAATAAACTAGGTCAGACGATGGTAGCTTATCTATGAGAAGAGATGTGTTAGTTACATGCCTTATAAAATATGATACAATGAGGCTCGAATTCTTATCTATTATTGAGAAGCAATGGAAAACCCTGAACATCCAAAAAACTAACCATAAGGGATGAAGCGCCAAATGTTTACAGGCCGTGTTAGGGTAAATTGGTACATCAAATTTCCAGGGTTGTAACTTTGATAGGATATCTTCGTTTGATGCATATGATACCTCATTATAACTACCTATCCGAGGAACACAAATTTAAACTAAAATAGCGTTTCACAGCTATACGAGTTTTCTTGTTTTCCAAAAATGGTCGTCTAGGGACTCAAAACGACTTTGGAAGTTCATGACCTGAAAAAATGCCAAAAATACTAAATAGTGATACAATTAAGGAAACTCAAAGAAATAATGGTTGGGGTCCAAGTGGAATTTGTGGGTGACCACCGATATCCACCTATATCACTTAAGAGTTTTCTTTTGTTGGTATTGTTGCAAGATTTTGTTTATTTTATGCGAGGAGTTTTATGTATGCCTTACTTGTGTCTTGTGTGGTATTGGTGGTCTCTCCTTTTGTTGATCAGAGGGTTTAGATGTAGCTCTTTGGTATTTTTGGGACTGGGAAGTTTATATTCACCCTATGTATCTTTAGTCGGGGAGGAAGGTTTTCTTCACATGTTATCTTAGGTGTATGGTGGTTAGAGAGTTTGTTTCAATTAGCCCTCTGCGGGCTTTTACCTTTACTTCAACATCAATTTTGTATGGGAAGATACCCAAATCTTGTATGGACATGTTCTATTTGTATTTTGTCTAGAAAAATAACATGTTTCGTTCATGAAATACATTTTGAGGGTTGATAGTTTTTTCTCCCTCTATGTTCCATTTAATATCTGTGTAATCTAGTTTTTTGAGTAATAAAAAGTTTATTAATTGAAAAAAATATTTAAAAAAATATATATCCAACTAAACCAATAAATTAATTCACTTCAAAATGAATTACTAATTAAATTATCAAATTTCCATATTAAATGGCATAATTCAACTAAATTAAATACTTATATTAAAACATATCATATAAAAAATTTCAATATTTTGTAATTTTTCAGATGATTTACCCTTCATGTGAAATATGATATTATACTTACAGATAAAGATCCCATATTTTTGAAATTTTTTTCATATTTCAAGATCCTTAGAAATGTATCACAAGGTAACTTTAGAAATTCTTGTCAATATATGTGGAATAATTGAAAATAGTTGTTTTAAAGAAATATAATTCAATCTAAAATGAAGTAAGGGAAACTGCGTAGTGGAAGTCCCTGTCGATATGAGACTAATTGAGACTACTTTATAAAATCATTAACTAATGAACATATGAAACACATCTCCACCTTGATTGAAACACGACTTTCAAATATTAGCTCCTTTCTTGGCTAAGTTCGTGATGTTAGATCTTTATATGCATCTACCAGATATGGAAGGCATAGTTGTTATTAGAGTTAAGTTGCATTGCATGTAGAGGTGGTGCTATCTTATGAGTGAAAAGAACTCGAAATAATACAAGTGCATCAGTGAGAAACATTCTCATGAATGATTGCATGTATTTTCCTCTTTTGGAGTTGGGGACATAACCCCGGTATTGAAATTTGTGCATAAGGGTGCATTAGTGATTACTGTTTTAAGTTCTGCAAGGAGGTTCATCACTTGGACATATATGATTTATAGTAGCCTCTCTTTTCTTGGTTTATAATATAAAGTGAAGGTGGTTCACCGATACATGGAAACATCTAGAATTCCTTTAGATATCAAAATATCAATTGAGGATAAAATAAATTTCCAAATTCACATTTCAATTGGATTGTGGTCTGCAAACCACCTAGTTACTACCACTAAATTGTAAAAAAACATGAAACAAAAGGCCATATAAGCCATTATAATTGTAAAATTTGATGATTTTATAAATGTACAAAATTCTGATCCTGCTTCGTAGCAATGACATCTGACGTTTGCATCATCATAGATGAAATTAAAATTAGTGCACCGATATGCATAACAGGTGAAACATTTGACATTTATGTGAAAAAACAAATTCACCCCATAAAAAATCATGACTTTCTTTCCGAAACAAGGAAAATTAATTGGATCCATATATACATTAACAAGTCAAAAGATGCCTTGCCTTACATCTCTAAGATTTGAAAACAGAAGGCCATGGTTTGAAATTTCAATAGATCCCCATTTTCTTAGCTCGTAAGATGGCCATTTATTCCTCTAGGGAAGTTTGCATGTACTTGAAGTATGCCTAAAATTATTAAGTACATTAACCAAGAACATAAATGGAACTAAAATAAGAAAATAACTAGGCATGATGGTTTTTGCTGAAGGATATGGTTTCTTTGAGGCAATCAATTAAAGCATGTGATATAGAACACTGTACGTGTTAGAGAACTTAATATGACTTGGGTGAAAAAAAATAATTCATATAAAGGACGCCAACTATCTTGGAGAATATATAATGAATAGAGTCTGATAACCAAGAATGTGCAAGGGGTTACACCTACACTTTAGGAAATGCTTGCAATAAGAATTTATAAAAACAATATAAATATAGGAAAATTAACTGATTCTGAAAAAATAATCTTACTAAGCCTACATACGAGTGATTTACAAAGGCCTAAAGGAAAGGAAAATCCACTTAAATATTCCAACAAAATACCAATAGTAACAGAAAGCTAATGCTCTATAAATAGGCAACAATTGGTGAGTAATGTGTTTTATTGGAAACATGCCGAACTATTGTACTATAGACTAACTCCAATGGAAGAATGGGTAATCTTTTCCCTTTCATGACAGATCAAAGACAATATATCCCCATGGAAAATATTGCCTTATGATAGACAAAAAGCATAATTTGGTTGTGATCAACACACAAATGATGAAAAAAAGGCATGGGATAAGGAAAATCTAGACATGGGTGTACCCACTACAAAAGTAAAATACATGAAAAAACCTCCTCTTCGAAATATCTAGAGCTACATGGTTCATCCATGCACATTCGATATTAGATCTATGATATTTCCAATTACAATAATTGAAATTAAACTTTAAGAAAAATATAAAAATGAAAAAATAAATAGTATAAATAATAATAAAATTAGATATGGAGATGAAATATACATGCAAGGCTTGCACGCATCCCACGTGCTCTTTTAGAATCCCATTCTAAATTGTTGGGCCTAGATTTAAATCCCAACTTCTAAATCCAGAGGTTTATTTTCTTCATAGTTGTTTCTTGACATCTGTCTCAAGAGGTGAGGATTATGAAGTCCTTTAGCTTTGCCTTCTAGGGTTATACCCAATGTTGGAAAAATGGGTGGTGAACATTGAACTTGTTGCAAGCCTTTGCCGAGATGGCACCATTCCACTTTTTTTATGCCTTAGCCCTCTTTTCTTTTCAGCTTGGATTTGGTTAATTTGAGAACTACTTGGCACCTTGCCACTTTTGTTTTTTTTTTCTAAATTAAGCTAATTCTATTATATAAACATACTGATACAAAACTACCTCAGTTCAGCTGCGGGAGCCTGGACTGGGTTTGATGACCATGCTGTTAACAAAATGATGAACTACCCATATCGAGAAACCAGTTCTGTCAAAAGAAAGTGCACCGCCCTTGAAAGGGAAACTGGTGGATAGTTCAGTACATACACCATAAGAGAACTAAAGACAGACGGTTCTATCATGCAGCTTCTGCTACTATAGATAACAAAAACCAAAATATCATCCAGATGCTGGAGTGTAAATACCATGATGAGCTAAGGCAGAGAGGGCAGATTCGTGTGAGGTGGAGAAGGCTGCTCCTCCTCAATTCGACACCCGTAATGCTCCTCTGCGTCTTCAGTAGTTTCCATATGAACGCCATCTGTGCCTGAGAGATTTGCTTCCACCTGTAAAGAAACCTGACCCGGGATGGGAATGTCAGAGGCGAGGGGAGCGTTAAGATCGGTAGATGAAGTAGCAGCAGGGGCGGGCCGAGGGAACAGGGGAATGGGCGGAGGCACATGCAAAGGAGGGGGTTGAAGGGTCGACTCTTCACAAAGGTTAATGGTGATATAAGCAGTGATGGTAGGCTGGTCGAATGCACAGTCAAAGTGCAACTCCGCTCTCTGCGAAGTTTGTCGAAGAATGTGGCTTCCAGAAGGACGGGGACCAGCGCAAGCTGGAGGAGGAATGTCGCCAGGAGGATGAGGAGAGGGTTGGTGGTCTTAGGCGAAGCCAGGAGGGCTATGCTGGCGGGAGTCCTGAGTGTTCCGTCTCTCAGTGTGTTCAGTGGAGAGAGCGTCGCCATGACTGGAGGAAGGACACTCACTAACTAGCCTACCCCGAGTGGCGCCTCTGCAGCACCTCGTACGGTGTCTTAGCCTAGGCATAGCGGTAACAGCGAAAGGAAAAGGCCAAAGACGAAGGGAGTCTGCTTGGATGGGAGTAGGAACACAGTGAGAACTAGGAGGAAAATGAAAATTGGAATGACAGGAGGTGCTGTGAGAAAAGTGACACTCAGGAATTGTTTCAAGACAACTGAGAAGTGAACATCGTCGACCAGTGTGAGTTCGGGCACTAGGCACAGCACAAGCTGCCGAGCAAACTCTGCAAATGGGATTCAAGGAGCCGCGCACAGAGCTGGAAAGATCTGGAGTGCTTGAAGCAGGAGCCATTATGAATCGAATTAGCATATCGAGAATGGAGTTAAGTCGTCGCTGGAGAGTTAAAGGCCTGCGTGCAGGCGCATTTAATTTGAAATCAATGGAGCCGCGGGGGGCCATATGGCCTCCCCATGCGAAGCTCCTTGGGAGGTACTCCGGGACGGTAGTCCTATCAAAACATCTAAACATCCGCATCCGAAAACCTTGCCACTTTTGTTATGGCCTAGCCCTCTTTGTTTTTCACCTTAGAGGTGTTTAATTACATGTTGGTCCATTCTCTTGTATAATTGTTGCTGATACTTTCTTTGTATGCCCAAGGCTCGTAGAACCAAGGGAAGGGGAAAAAAGGATGGAAGCTACAGTAGATCAAGGCTTAACAAATATTCTATCATAGTTACTTTATTCCCTTTTGTCTTAAGAACCTAAATTAACAACACATCTAGGTGGTGTTGCATGAAAGGATGATGAAATATATTTTATATTAAATTTGTAGTTACGTTGAGAGAATTTTTTTTAATTGAAAAATAAATATAATGTTGAACACCTAATCCTCTATGGGTAGGTGTGGAAGGCGAAAAGTCACAAAGGAGTCCAACTGACCTTGGAAGATGAATCCAAGAATCACATTAATGTAATATAAATGTACATCTATGTGTAATAGAGAAGCAACAAATGCCTATCTTTCTATGTGTGTGTTTATCTTTCCTCATACACCATGTGTATGTTTAACATGGTATCGAAGCTAATACATTCTTAAATAGCTCAATCTTGTGTGAGCCATTTGTTTTTGTGATCTGTGTAAACCTGAAAAAAGATAAAAAAATAAATAAAAATCCTCAGTGCGGGTGATTGCTGGCCCTACTCAAATCAGCTAAATTCTAGCTGCATTCTCAGCACTCTCTGCATTCCAAAATAGAAATGTGAAGTATTTGCTGGTGACTTTGTCCTCTGGGCGCTCTACCTGAATCTTGGTCATTTTCCTACCATTATTGCAGGGTTGTTTCTATGTGTGTCAGAGAATATTCTATTTTGGAAATCAGTTACCTCTCCTTGGTGATAACATCCTTCCACACCTGTCCCTATTGTTACAAAATGTTATAACGCTGCCTCCATTTCAGATGCACTTTTAATGGATTATTGTCAAGACTTCTGTAGGAGAACCAATCATAGTGGGAGTCAAGCTGTGGTGTGAATTTCGTGGGGCAGTGAGCTAATAGTGTTGAAGTGTTGTATTCTTCTTTCGTGACTGTGTATACAATACACCGTTGTTGCGTGTTAGTCCGTGCTACTACCTGAGTCTTGCGCCAGTATTACTCCCCTCCATATGAAGTCCTCACATTCCATTTTCTCCCTACTGAATATCATCGAAATTGCAGCTTGGCCGCACAGCTTTCCAACCCTTACTCGCAAGTTAAGTAGGCATATCCCAAATGAGACCATTGGTATACCTTTGCCATCGAACTCCTTGCTCTACACTCTGCACATTGACCACCATTTTTTTTTAATTCAGATGCTTATTGTCTGCTACCTCTCTTTGTTAAGTATTCTCTGATCTACGATCAGCCTTCCGGGTGTCAATTTCTCTTTCCCCTTCTTTTCCGCGATCTCTTCTGGCAACTGCAGTATTTTCCCTTTCTTCTTCACGCCATCGCTGACCACCATCGCTTTCGGGAGCAGTTCTCCGCCAATATTTCCTGTCAAGGGACCCCTCTAGTCTCCATTGCTCTTTAACATTGGTGTCAATGCTTCCACTCTGACTAAAACTGTTTGGAGTTCGTGATTCCTTGGTCTCAACAATCCTTGAGTGTAGCCACTGAGGGGAAAGCGGGATAACATTTTCAGGCATGGTGACATCTTTTAGTTCCGCATCAGGGTTGCCAGAGAAAAATCCCGAGTTGTCTCCATCTAAGAACAACACTTTGATATTCGGATGATCCTGTGTCTCAGAATGCTACGGAAGATCAATTTTCCTTTCAGCCATTCCTACACGTCGAGCGAAATCCCAATCGAAAGGGGTATTTAACGACTTCCTCGGGTTCGCTACACTTGCAGATTCTGCCCTGAAAATCGAATGTGCGCCAAGAAATTACCAAAGAACATGCGGCGAGATGCAAAATTAAACCAAATGGGTTTGCAGAACGAATGAAACCATGGTTGGGAAAGGAGGGAGGGCGAGGCTATAATAGGGATTTTTTGTAGATAGAGTAGCGGCAACGAGGGAAAATACAAATCGAGTATGGGGCATACAAGGCAGGGTATCAAGTCCGTGCAAGGGTATCAAGTCTGTCATATGGTGTGGTGTTTTGAAAACCATTTTGTGAAAGCCATTTATATGAGGTTGGATTGAGTTGGCTCGTGCTCTTAATGCATGTGAATGTATCTATTGTAGATTGAATAGTTTGTATTCTTAGCCGTAAAATCTTAGTTATGAAGCCATGGTATGAAATTTGAGGACTGAATAGTTTATGCGTTGAATATTGAAGCCAACTTGTGAGTCGTGAGAGATGAGTTTGTACAAGTTATGGTGATGTATATGCATTTAGAAAATAATATATGCCTCAGTTGTGATTCTGCATTAGTTCATGCTCTGGTGCATACAGTTTTGAATTATATGGTGCATTTGTAGTCGAAGCCAACACCATTCCTCTTGTAATGGATCGAATTGATGATGCATTAAAACTATTGGATATCCTAATCTGTTTCACTGATAATGGGATGGTAAAACTGAGTAAGAAAACTCTTTTTTACATTTAAACCTATTTGCAGAATGCACACGAAAATACAGAATTTTTGTAGTTGGAGTCTCAGCTTCAGCAAGATGAACTTCAATAAAAGAGTCATCATTCTGAGCCTATTTCTGTTCAGAAAATTGAGGACTCTCATTAGCAACAAGAATATAAAGTTGCAGTCGATTCAAATTCAGTTCCTTGTACAAGAGCAGATTTACATGTAGATGCAGCAGCCTAGTCTTCACTTCCCAAGCCCATCATAAGACCTTGGGAAGAGCTTTTCCACAACAAGCACAGAACTGGTCTTCGATATGACAAGGAGTTGTCCTTTCATATTCCACACTACTCCAAGCCCAACAAATTTCAAAGTGCCAGATTTCTTCATGACAGTTCACATATCGCTGTTCCAGATCCTGCTCCTCTTCCACAGCAACAACAAAAACAAATTGTAAAATTCCAACACTGTGATGGAGTTGGCCATATGAAAGATCACTGTTTTGATCTTCATCCATGCAAGCACTATGGTCGGCACACCCATTCTTCACACAGATGCTTCAGAAACAAGCCTCCTGCAAGAACAAATATTCATCTTGGATGGATCGCTTCTTGTCAATGGGCATCAACAACCAAGAAGATGTTTAAGTCACATGTCAGAACTTGTTCTATAATATTGAACAAACTTGCATTTGAGTTTTTGCCATCATCTCACCTTGTACTTGACAGGGGGGAAAATGGTGGTCATCTACAAGCTTCGACTCCACATCAAGCGAGCCTGAGCCACAATCTCTCATTTCATATTCAGAGTTGTAGCCAGAGACACAGTATTTCAAGCGAGCCTGAGCCACAATTCATCATTCCAGATTGAGAGTTGTAGCCAGAGACACAGATGCCCATGAGCATGTCTTTGGTTGGTGGACAACCTTAAACCATCTATGTGAGGTTGATATTCTTCCTCTTTCAGAACACTTCCTCTAGCAGAAGACTTTATCTTCTTGCCAGCTTTGGAAGAGTTCCAGAAAATGCATCAAGCATGCCAGTGTTGGTGGTCATCCTTGAACCATCACAGGTTGTAGACCTCCCTTCTTCTAGGTTGAAGGTCTCCCTCTTCAAATATGAGGGACACTCCTCTAGCAGAAGCCCTCAGCTTCTTGCCAGTTTTGGAAGAGTTCCGGGAACTACAATAAGCATTGCGTTCTAGTGTTGGTGGTCATCCTTAAACCACCCCTTTATGAAAACATTTTAGAGAGCTGATTTAGCCTAAGTGCCGCCATGCATACTTTGCAGATTGGTATTACAACTCTCTTCTTGGACTCACACATACCCCTTCAGATTATGGGGGGAAGGTTGAACACCTAATCCTCTATGGGTAGGTGTGGAAGGTGAAAAGTCACAAAGGAGTCCAAGTGACCTTGGAAGATGAATCCAAGAGTCACATTAATGTAATATAAATGTACATATATGTGTAATAGAGAAGCAACGAATGCCTATCTTTCTATGTGTGTGTTTATCTTTCCTCATACACCATGTGTGTGTTTAACATATAATAACCAATAAAATTTAAACAAAAAAATTTAGGGGTAGCCACATCCTTCTTACATGTAGCCCCCACATTTTCAACTCTTTGTGCCAGAGATTTAATTCATTTAGATATCTAATGGTTATGTAATGGTACAGAGGAAGGAAAATGAATTGATAACTTTGAAACAACACTGACGAATTCACTAAACTCAACAAGAAAGGTCAATTGTGTGAGTGAGTCCTTCTCTGGTGCAATTATTATATGAACTGTTCTTCTATCCACTTAAATGAACACTTTAATAGGTGCTAAATCTAGATCAAAGACTTACACTAGTTATTGACATTGAACTACTTCTGTTGTTGGATATGCTAACGTAGAAGTTACTGCAATTTCACTTATTCATCAGGTGATTTATATGACCCATTATCTAATGCATATTAAAGGAATTCTTGTTCATGAAGACTAGGGTTAAGGTGAGGTTCTAGATAATTTCCACCACTATAATGCTCTCTACAGAAAAAGCGTTGGGGTTGAGGTGAGGGATCAAATACTTTCTGTAGAAACTATATGCACTAAGCATGCATATGTCCAAGATCCACCTGATCTCACACTATTTAACTTTATGCAAGATATTGAATCTATTCCACTTGTTAATCTTTTGCGGAAAAATTAATTGCACACACATGTGAAGCATAAACAAAAATATTCAATCACACATAACACAGTTTTTAACCAGGAAAGTCTGAAGCTGAAAACCCCAACTATATATTATGTAACATGGAGATCATATGACAATCTCATACAAGCATACAAAGCTCATCACAAGCTCTCAGTACAGTACAATCCTCATACACTATACAGGCCTAATCTTGCAAATCCATGCACCGATTTTTGCCACCTGCTAGCCTTCCTCCACTGCACAATCTCTGCTGAAGAATAGCTCTAAATGAATTCGAATTACTCCATCCTTGACTGCACAATCATCATTGGCATCTCCACTGAGTGTGTGATGGAATCAATGCATCACTATAGTCACAACAGATAGTCTATCTTATCCTTTCACCTAACTCTCCACCGGTCTCCACTGAAATTGCCATGCACTGTAGTTAATTGCTGTATTTTTCAGTTGACTAATGAGTTATTATTTGCGAATTAATTAACTAATTAATTCACTCCACTCTCACTAGTGTATCAATCAGTTAGACTAGATATAACTAGCTCAACTGAGTCTAACTGAGTTAAACTGAATACAACTCCATAACTACTTCTTCCAACTGTGTCATAACTCTACCACTTGAGTTCTAACTAAGTCCTCCATGCATTAGCTCTAGTAAACCCTTAGGAATAGTGTAATTCCTTCTGTAAGCTGTTGTGCCACATCTGTGCACTGAACTGAAGTGCTCCAAGAGAATAAGTTGCTGTTTAGAGTTTGATTATTATTAAGAGCTAATAATAATCGACATGCATCTATTTTTAGATTGACGATCTATAAATAGACTTCGCCCAATATTCTAAAGATAGAATTTAATCTATTTTTCCAACTTGATCAACCATCCACAAATAGCATCCTGCAACTTTTGAAATATGATCATCATGTCTAAAAATAGACTTGCGCCAAAAATAGCCTGCGGGCCCACTTAGTGAAGGTGACTCTTTTCATTAAGCTCATCATCTTGTTGAATCTCAACACTCCCTCTAAACAAGATAGGGATTATCCTTCACCCTGATCTTGCCTCTATGGTATTCAAATTTTTTCTTGGTGAGCGCCTTCGTCAGAATATCTGTATTCTGATCCTCTGTAGGAATGTACTGAAGCAACATAATCTTCCGCTGCACACAATCTCTGATATGATGATAACAGATATCAATATGTTTAGATCTATCATGAAACACAGGATTAAACGAGAGATTAATGCAACTCTGATTATCACAATGAATCACCATGGGATCTAAATGTGAACCGAACAAACCAACTAGTATCTTCCTCATCTAGATAGCCTCACATGCAGCTAAACTTGCTTCCATGTATTCCACTTCCACTGAACTGAGTGCCACAGATATTTTTTTCCTGTTGTACCAAGAAACTACCGTAGATCCGATACTGAAAATCCCTCCTGATGTGCTCTTTCTGTCTGTTGGGATTCCTGCCCAATCTGCATCCGTGAAGCCATGCAACTTCACCTCATTCGTCTGTCTGTACCATAAACCATACTCAGATGTGCCCCTGAGATATCTCAAAACATGCTTGTCTGCCTTCCAAAAGAGCTTTGCAGGCTTAACCATCACTTGTGAAAGCTAGTTCACCGCATAGCATATGTCTGGTCTTGTATTAACTAAATACATGAGAGAACCCACCAACTGTCAATAAACAATGGAATCCACTACCTCTACCGATGTAGCATCCTCTTTCTTCCAATTTCCAGGAAGAGGAGTTTCGATAGGTTTGCAGCCTTGCATGTGAAACTTCTCCAGTATCTCCTGGGCATACTTGCCTTGAGACACAAACAGTTCACCTTCCCACTACCATATTTCCAATCCAAGGAAATAATGAAGGAGGCCCAAATCCTTCATCTGAAACTCCTTTTCAAGATCTGCCTTGCATGACTGTATCAACTGCTCATCACCTGTTAGTATTAAATCATCAACATAAAGTAAAATTATTAAAAGCTTACCGTAAACCACAATCAGGTACAGGTTTGCATCCGCCTCACTCTTGGTGAAGCCAAGTCCAGTGAAAGAACTGTTGATCCGAGTGTACCAAGCACGAGGTGCTTGTTTCAGCCCATACAACGCTCTTTTGAGCCTGCACACATGCGACTCGTTGTTGAAGATCTCAAATCCTTCAGGCTGCTCAATGTACACCTCTTCCTCAATGATCCCATTAAGGAACACAGTCTTCACATCCATATGATGAATGTGCCAACCTATCTGCATTGAGAGGGCAAGGATGGTCCGTATGAAAGAATACCGTGTGACAGGTGCAAAGGTTTCTTCATAGTCAATCCCCTCAATCTGTGAGAAGCCCCAGGCAACAAATCTTTCCTTATACTTCTTGACACTCCCATCAGCAGCTTGATTTACCTTGTAGATCCATCTTGATCCTACAACTGATTTTCCCACCAGTCTTGGAACAATCTCCCAAGCACTGTTTCTAACAATGGAGTCATACTCCTCCACCATGGCATCTACCCATGTGGGCTCCTGCGCTGCTTCTTCAAAATAATATGGCTCTGTCACAATACACTTGCTCATAAGAGCCATGTATCCAGTATATTGGTCAGGTGAATGTCTTTGTCTGCGCTGTGATGTAGGGACTCCTACATTCTGTGCTGCATCAAGCTTCAGTCTCTCAGCTTCTGTGGTACGCTTTCTGCCTTTTCTGATGTTTGGTTCTGCATGAGTGGACTCCTCCACTCCATGAATCTCCTCCTGTGGCTGATCCACATCTAGAGGCTCATATTTGGGAACAAGAAGTTCCTCTTCCGCATGCAAGTGTAGCTCCCTCTCAAGCGATAACTTCATGGCTTTCACCTCATTGAATTTTATATCCCGTCGCATAACATTCATCCGACTGTTTGGCAAATATACACGATAGTTATGGGGTGTTTCTGTGTACCCCACAAATATCCCAACTTTTGCAGTTAGCTCCAGCTTCTTCCTGGCATCCTTCGTCACATGAATGTAAACAGGTGAGCCAAAAATATTCAAATGAGAAATATTAGGCTTCTTACCAGTAAAAGCTTCCTCGGGTGTACTCATGCCAAGTACTCTATGAGGACAATGGTTTTGCACATAAACCGCAGTGTTGCATGCTTCTTCCCACAAGTGCATTGGTAGGCCCTGGTCATGTAGCATCGCTCGTGCAACACCCACGATCGTTCTATTCTTTCTCTCCATGACCCCATTCTGTTGTGGGTTATGAGGCGCTATGAGTTCTCTTTGAATTCCTTCTTTTCTACAGAAGTCTTTGAATTCACCCGAGATGTATTCACCACCATTATCACTCCGTAGAGCTTTCACCTGCTTCCCCGACTCTTTCTCCACCAATGCCTTGAACTCACAAAACTTTGAGAACATTTCGCTCTTCTTCTGCATGAAGAATATCCAGCATCTATGAGAAAATTCATCAAAAAATATCACATAATACCTGTGTTTTGTTGTTGAAGCAATCGAGAATGGTCCACACACGTCTGTGTGAATTCTCTCTAGGATCACCGAAGCATGGTTCTCCTTCTCATGAAAGGTGGTCTTCACAAACTTACCCATTGTACATCCTTTTCACTGATCTGACTGCGCAAGAGCACCCTTGGGAAGTCCAGTAGAAATTTGCTGCAAAATCTTCAAAGCACCATGGTGAAGATGGGCCAATCTCCTGTGCCATAATTCACCCTCATCCCGGCTCACCAGTTCTTCTGCTTTGCCCACCATTGCAGCGTAGCCATCTACGTCCAGCTTATAGAGATTCTTAATTCGAACCCCTATCTTCTTGGTTTGACCCATTGTTTTATGTCAAAGGAAGGCTTTTCTCTTACTGAAAACAACATCATAACCTCTGTCTTCCAGCATTGCGACTGAGACCAAGTTCTTCTTCAGACCTGGAACATGCATGAAATTCTTCAACAAGAATGGATTACCGGACTCCCTCTCAAAGGTAATGGTCCCAATGCTAGTCGCACTGTACCTACCATCATCACCCATCTCTATATGGATCTGGAGGTCTTTCTCCTCCTAGTCACTAAACAACTCTTTGTCTCTCGTCATATGGAAAGACACACCACTATCAAGATACCACACCGATCCCATGCAGCTTGAAACCAAGCATGTGATTAAAGAAAAATCCAACTCAAATTGCGAGGCTAAGGCCTCTCCATTTGCAGATCCAGCAGCCTTCTTATTCTTCTTCTTCTGTGGAGATTTAGTGGCGAAATGTCCATGCTCATGATAGTGAAAACACTTCACTTTGGAAAAATCCTGCTTCTTGCCTTTAGCACCAGATTTTGAAGGATTGTTCTTCCCCTTGCATTTCCTTGCTTTGGCAGCCAAAGCGCAATTCTCTTCATCTTCATTCTTCGATGAAGATCCATCCCTGGTACCCCGCCTTATCTCCTCCTGCACAAGATCCGACCAAAGTCGCTCCCATCCCAGCAGTTTCTCCTGTCCATTGACAGAGTCTTCGTAGCTATGCCAACTCTTTGGAAGCCCAAGGAGAGCCAAGCTCACCAAGTCTTATTCATCAACAATAACCCCCACACTTCCCAATTCATCCTTGTAGTGGAAAAACTTCGTGAGGTATTTTGGAATACTGTCGCCTTTCTCCATTTTTATTTTTCTGAGCTTGTCTTTAAGCGCCAACTTCCTCTGGTCACTTCTGCTTTGGAACAAGTCTGTCAAAGCCTTCCACATTAAGAATGGAGTGGCTTTCCCATGAAGTTTGGACACAATATGGTCCTTCACACCTTCCAACAGAATCCTCCTCGTCTTTGCAGTCTTCTTTTGCCATACATCAAGTAATGCAGCACCGCTAGATCCCGGCTTAGGAACATCACTATCGATGAACTCCTTCAGCCCATTATCCTCCAGCACCACCTCCATCCTATCTTTCCAGGCTATGTAATTCGAGCTCCCATCAAGGGCATACTCCAATCTCAACCCGTTGAAATAAATTTCAATGTATACTCGATTTCTGCACCAAGAATCTTCTGTAGAAAATTCGAATTGTCCACCAGCACAAACTCACTTCACAATTGCAATTTTCAATCAACAATGCTCTGATACCATGCAAAAATTATATGCACTAAGCATGCATATGTCCAAGATCCACCTGATCTAACACTATTTAAATTTATGAAAGATACTGAATCTATTCCACTTGTTAATATTTCGCGGAAAAATTAATTGCACACACATGTGAAGCATAAACAAAAATATTCAATCGCACATAACACAGTTTTTAACCAGGAAAGCCTGAAGCAAAAAACCCCAACTATATATTATGTAACATGGAGATCATATGACAATCTCATACAAGCATAAAAATCCTATCACAAGCTCTCAGTACAGTACAATCGTCATACACTATACAGGCCTAATATTGCAAATCCATGCACCGATCTTTGCCACCTGCTAGCCTGCCTCCACTGCGCAATATTTGCTGAAGAATAGCTCTCAATGAATTCGAATTACTCCATCCTTGACTGCGCAATCCTCATTGGAATCTCCACTGAGTGTGTGATGAAATCAATGCATCACTATAGTCACAACAGATAGTCTATCTTTCCCTTTCACCTATCTCTCCACTGGTCTCCACTGAAACTGCCATGCACTGTAGTTAATTGCTGTATTGTTCAGTTTATTAATGAGTTATTATTTGTGAATTAATTAACTAATTAATTAATTAACTAATTAATTCACTCCACTCTCACTAGTGTATCAATCAGTTAGACTAGATACAACTAGCTCAACTGAGTCTAACTGAGTTAAACTGAATACAACTCCATAACTACATATTCCAACTGTGTCATAACTCTACCACTTGAGTTTTAACTGAGTCCTCCATGCATTAGCTCCAGTAAACCCTTAGGAATAGTGAAATTCCTTCTGTCAGCTGATGTGCCACATCTGTGCACTGAACTGAAGTGCTCCATGAGAATAAGTTGTTGTTTAGAGTCTGATTATTATTAAGAGCTAATAATAATTGACATGCATCTATTATTAGATTAAAGATCTATAAATAGACTTCACCCAATATTCTAAAGATATAATTTCATCTATTTTTCCAACTTGATCAACCATTCACAAATAGCATCCTGCAACTTCTGAAATATGATCATCATGTCTAAAAATAGACATAGTCTAAAAATAGACTTGTGCCAAAAATAGCCTACGGGCCCACTTAGTGAAGGCTCTTTTCACTAAGCTCATCATCTTGTTGAATCTCAACACTTTCTACCACTAGAATTCTCTCTACTGATTTTTTTTTGAGTAATGACTTATTAAATGAGTCTCTAAAAAAGGAAATCTTTCACTCTTGGTGGATGGGGCCTGAATGATTTTAGTCTTGGAAAATGAGGCTTGGAAGCTTTCTCTATTAGCAAATGAAGCCTATACTTATGGGTTACATGTGCGTACGCTTTAAATTTTTTTCCAAGTCTGGACCTATATAAGCAGCAGTCAATATTACATATTTCATATATCTCAGGTTAACGGTATGTATTTCATTTATGGTAGATTGAATTCCGTGAAACTCATTATTTGTAAAAATAAAAATAAACCTCAAATTTGGCATTCTCCAATTGCAATTATTAATACAAATATTCAACAACCATAAAAATGGTTGTATTCCACTTGACGTTACATCAAATTAATACTCTAGTAAATACCATGGGCATTAAATCAAAATACAAGTTTAAACAAGGATGGCTGCAAGGCAGCTAGTCCCTGCCTTGAGCCAGAAGTATGAGTAGAATCAGATTTGCAAGGCCATGAGGCAGCCACGTTGTCATAGAATCAGATTTGCAAGGCCATCAAGTAGCCACATTGTCATTATACTGACTTATTATATTTTTGTTATTATACTGACTTATTAGATTTTTGAACAAACATTATGGTTCTGCGAAAGCAATTAGAACTCACCTTTGTTTGGCATGAGAGTAGAACTCAACTTTGTTTGGCATCAGAGCAACTTCAACTCTCCAACCTTGAAAATTAATGTACTATATAATTAAAATGTGTATCAAAAATTAATGTACTATATAATTAAAATGTGTATCGAAATTCCTATTTGTTTTGCTTGTTTGCATAATTAAGTAATACTAAGAATTTTTGACCCCTCCATAAATTCGGTTCAGTTCGCATTGTAAGACTATATCACAGATTTAGGGCCTATTAGACACTGCATATAGTCAAATTACAGTCAAAGTGCATTAATGCTCCAATAGTCGACCCTTCTGCAATCATAAAAAAATAGTAGAAATAAATTTGAAGGACCGATAGTCTAAATTACAAACCTAGACCATGGTGACTCTCTAGTAAATGATGGAACCTCTGTGCATAAAATTCAAGTTCTGAAAAGGATCAAAAGTTTTGTTGTAGAAGTAACCGGATCACAAGACTGAATATTCTTTGTGGACTAGAAGAAGTTTTAGTACCAAAAAAAAGTTTACTTGCCATTTGAGAGGCATTATATGCTTGTTCTGAAGCTATATTCACCATTAAATGAAGCTACAGTCACCTATGTAATTATATACATAAGAAGGACGAACTTCAAATAGTAACATTAAAACTGACCTAGAAGAACAAGAAGAAAATTGCACTGGATGGAGTGGTAATAACAAGGATAAAATATCCGTACCTTGGCCATCCCAACACTTGATATTGCAATGGCTATGAAAACTTTTATTACATTCTTATGAATCAATAAATCATCCCTAGGTAGGAAGCTCCTGTGGATGGAGTGGAAGTTTTCCTGTTAGAAATTCTGCCCATTCGTATTATAGAAGGTCCCTTTTATAGTTGGTGCCCATTTCTAATATAAAAGTTAGTCTAGCAGTAATGTGTTATCCTGGGATATGATGAGGTATGAATTATAGATCTGTGCACAAACATGAACAAGAAGTATTAATTATGAAAGTGTTGGGAGATCATATGCCCAGTCCTTAGGGTTGATGGGCTGTAGGAAGGGCCAAAGTATTTTGTATTCATATACATGCCTAAGTGGTGCACCATATTTATTCCAGATAATTTTTATGCAAAGATCTCTTTTCTCTTTGAATAACTTTAGATATATGGTTTACTTTTAGTACACAGTAGTGATAAGATAGATATATGGTGTCTGCTATGTTATTTAGCATAGTTGTGGGAAGTGAACTGTTGTGCATTATTTCATATAATGGGTTATCCTAATCACACAGCTTGTGACAATGTCAGAAATCAAGAATTCCTAGATATGGTGAATACTTCAAAGGAAATCAAATTATATGAATAAAATTATAACTTGAATGCTTGAATTATAGAGTGAAAGAAAACATCAACGTATGGCTAAATTGAGACTCTGATATATTACTACAAATCGACCATACAACAGTGATACATTCAGATCAATATGATAGTTTCCACCACAGTAATCTAAGGATCTCTTAACCTCGACATCATTGAAATATTCTTGACACCTTGAAGAATCCAGTGAAACAATGTAATTGGACCAAAGCCAGGAGACAAGTCACGCTCACCGCAATTACCGAGAAAGAAGCCCTCTAGAAGAAGGAGGGAGAGGCGTCTGAAATGGTAGAATTACCAGGCTCACGGATACACATGCTACCTGTCAGGTTGCAGGAAGATCCCTCCTTGAGTGTTTTTCTTGAGAAGAATGTCAGAATGGACAGAGCCTAGGGCCTACAAGTCTAGCATGCAAAAGGCTTATATAATGGAGAATAGTATTTTCCATGGAAACAAAAGCAATTGTAGCAGAAAATGGAACACTTCCAAAGAAATAGAAGCCAACTGTAGCAGAAAATGGCACACTTCCAAAGAAATGAAGAAAGTGCAAAAGAAAAATGCGGTAGAAAGTGTGACGCTGCCATCTTTGCCACAAAATTATGCTAAGAATCCCTCTCAGCATTGGAATCACGCAGATGAACTCACTTTATTCCATGGGAATATGTTACACAGGGTTTCTGAATTATCCATATCCAATTCACATCAAAATAGCACCTCGGGAAAACCTGCAGAGGGGCGCTTTCTGAGCTCCAAATTCGGGCGCAGGGAGCATGGCACTGCTTAGGGGCGCTTTCTCAGCTCCAAATTGGGGCAGTGCGAGCGACCGCCGCTTCAGGAGGAATGCAAGACCCTGGATGTGTTTCTATATAGTCTTTGGACATGGAGGTGTTGCGATATAGTCTACATGTGTCAAACTTATGTGAAACATTTTCAACATGTGTCAGATGTATTCTCTATAGGGTAGTGAGGGGCTATATTCTCTATACGGGAGTGAGTGGCATTTAATATATATGAACTAATGCTAGCATTAGTTCACCTTGGCGAAAGAGACATGAAAACTTTGCAAGTATAACCTATGTTTTTGCCTCCTTGCCTCAGGAAGAGGCTAGATGAAAAACCAAAAGTTAGATTAAATTTGGTTATTTGCGACTCGGAGTAAAAAAACTAATGTTAAATTTACACTTTCGATTACTATAGTCCCACCGTGCTGCGGCAGGGACTAATAACTTACCAATGTATCCATTTTACTTGTGTTGATATGTTTTCTACAAAATATTTTTCAGTTGCGCTACTTCCCATTTGAGGAGAGATTACTTGTATAAGGGTTGGTTCTTACCTTCTAACATCCTTGATGAACATAAGATGAAGAGAAGGGAAGGTAATAGAGCAATAATAAAAGACACTACTGCTGGTGGTCGGGAAGGTCCTGTCCTAGAAAGCGTACAAGTTACTTCAAGAATGTGTGTCTGCATTTTGGATTTCCAAGCTCAAGGGCCAACTTGTAGTGTGTAGTAGGCATGCAATACTAGCAAGCCAAGCAGTTGAAATATTATCTCTGCCACTGCTACTTTCTTGAAGCACATACATGGAGCCTCTAAAGTATGTACACCTTCTACAATAGTTGTAGAATAGCCAGCATGAGGAATATGGTATTATCTCTTCTCATCTTCTTGTGTTCCTCTAGTGCAATATTGTTACTAGGGCTCTCACAAAGCTGGAGATTATCTCAATTTTATAATTAGTTATTTTCCATGTCTGTAATGTATCTCCACGTGTTTGTGTCATAATTATTTTGATGTTTGTCAATGAATTATGTACAGAAAAATGATGTACAACTTCTACCCTAACCTACTACCGGTAGTAAGACGTTTAATCACCATTTCGAACTCTTTGGTTGTAGCAGGTGTAAACAATGGTGGAAATTCACAGTAATAGGTGTAATCACAATTTCAGAAACTTTTTGGACAAAATTTTATGAAACATTTGCGCTGCCTTAAAACAAATTTTTTTGTCACTTTGGATAAAAAAAATTGAATCAACAAACATTTATTCAATCTATAATCAAACTTTGCCTCAACCAAACTTTGGATATAATTATATTACCCCAAATATTCTTTGATCGGACTACATGAAGTTAATAATGAGATGTCGAATATTTTCCAATCCAAAAACTTTTCTTAAAATTTAAGTGAATGAAATTGGGAGCATTAAACTTTGATTAAAATGATAAGAAGGGAAAAAAATAAGTCAAAAAGATGAATTAATGGATGGTCAAATTCAGGCGATTAGTATAATAGAGACTAATAAATTAAATAGTATTATATATGAAATAAGTTAATAATAAGAAAATAAAATACTTTGATAAATGTAATATGAATTAAATAAATATGTATATTATTAATTTTTTTAAAAGGTAATTTTCAAAATTATAGGATAGGAAAATTGAGAATAGGAAAGAAGAAATAAATATAAGAGAATACCCTAAATTAAAAAGAATTAGATGATATAATGAAAATGGAGAAAGAGGTTTAAGATTTTATAAAATATTTCAATCATTATTACATTTTTAATGGAGGAAGATGTAAAGACTTTTTGGAAAATATTCTTAAATAAATACCATGATAATTCAAAAATTGTAGTAATTAGAAATTTCATATTTCTTCACATATTTTTAGAGGGGAGTGTATTAGTATATATTCATCTTAAATATAGATTTAACGTGAATGAAGAGAGATCTAATTTTTTTAATAAGCTTATATTATTTAAATGTTTTATATAGTAATTTTTTTGTTTTTTTTAGATTTTTTTGAAATATTTAATTTGACTAACATGAGCAAAATTTTCAATTTTGACGACAAATAGATATACACGGTTACACACCATAACACATCATAAAAGGCTGTAAAATGAACTTTTAGCTCAATAAAAAAATTCGTTGAAAATTAAAAGATCATAATCAACATTAAATAATATTTGAGAATATGTTGATTCTTTATGTTGGAAATTAAACGAGTATAAGAAAAGTTAAATGGACGATTTTGCAATTTATATAAAAATAAGATTTTAAATAATAAAAAATAAAATAAATGAAATTACCAAAAATTAATAAAAATAAATGAATAATGTAAAAAAATAATTTATAATAAATGAATAGAATTCCAAATTGATATCTACATTAAATCGAAAATATATATAGTTTATCTTTTATATTTTTAAATACATAATTAATTATATAATTTCAAAACCTATATATATATATATATATATTAAATAATTTATATAGAAATAATAAAATACCAAAATCGATACACTAAGTAACACAAGGTACATTAAAAAAAAAAAAACTCAAATTAAATTATGGTCGAATCAAATTAATTCTAAATCATATATGAAAAGAATTCTCTACTTTATTACAATAGCATTGCTATTTATTATATAACATCCTTGATATTTATTTATTATTAATCCTTATTAAAACATGAGTATAGATATCAATTATTATTAGTTTATCTTTTATATGTATCATAATTAATGATTACTTTTGTATGTATCATATTTGATGTGTTTAACCTTATATAAGTGGAAAAATAACAGTACGCAGAAAAAATAATAATAGGCATGTTTACATTAGAAATATGCAACGATATTTTTAGATTTTTTATTATTTATATAGGTCTATGTTTAAGATTTAATAAACAATAATATTGTTAGTTTCTATTATTTAATAAAAATAGTTTTTATTATTTAATAATAGGTTATGATTAAATTTATTAAGTTATTTGTATTTATAATGATTATTTATATGATTAAAACTTATTTTAGTCTTATTTTTGATATTTAATTTTAAGATTTGAATCATTGTCAATATTTTTTTGTAGTAATTGTCTATCTTACTTGCATCAACGCTAATAGCATTGTCTATTTTAGAATAAGGTTACAAAATTTTGATTTAATTATCAATAATTATTATGAGAATAGTAGGGATTTAACCTATGAAATATTCTAGAATATTTTTAGTAAGGTACAAAAATCAAAGGATGATTTTTTTTTTTCAAAGTAATTATGTTTTTTTAATTAAATTAATTGAAAATTTCATATGAAATAAATTATGTTTTTTTGGACATGTGGTATTAATAAACCATGGTATTGACTCATAATATTGGTACAAGGCTTATTGTTATTACTAATATAAAATAAAGTTATAATTTCACTAGTTTTATAACTTTTTTTACATATGTGAGATATATTATGAAATAAATATTTCAATAGTTACTATGAATGATGAGTACTTATCAATATTTACTAATAATTGAATTTATATAGTTACACTAATCTTAGATAAATGTCTTTCGGATTAATCACAGATGGTTTATCCTTTGGACAAGGTGAAGAAAGAAACCAATCTCATTGAATAAATAGTAAGGATGTGCCATTGCCTAGTAATAGTTGTAAAAACTAGCCATTAGAAACTAGCTGTTGTTTAACTAGTTAGTTAATAATATATAATATTAAAATTTCTTAAGATTTTAAGAAAATTTATTAAAGAATAATTTAACAATTTTGACAATTTAATAAAATGATTAAATTCTAGTTATTATAATAAGAGAAGCGGTTATGTTTTTAAGAAATAATATTAAAAAGATTAGTTAATAATAATTTAAAAGTGAATAATATAATCAAATGATTAAAAAAAAATATTATAAAATTAAAACTAGCCGTTATTTGAGTAGTTAGTTAATAAGATATAATATTTTTTTTTTTAAGATTTTAAGAAAAGATATTAAATCTTACACTAATATTATCAAATCTCATCAACGTTCATGAATCATATACTTTATATAGTTAAATTAATGGTAAATACTTATCAACATTTACTAACACTTGAATTTATATAATTACACTACTATTATGAAATCCTATGAATGTTGATCAATCGTATAGTTCATATAATTGGGCTTATTAAAATTTTACTAAAATAGGGTAAGTATAACGAAATATGAGCTCTGCAAGGTGAACTCTAGGGTTTTCACTTGCGTCTCTCTTCCCTCTGCCGCCATCAAGTTCCAGTTTGGTCAGTGAGCACATGGCGGCCAGAGACCAGACGCGCCATCGAAGCCTCACGAGCCTTACCATGAGTGCAGCTACATTGGAGGCAGGTTTAAGAAGGCATGCATTATGTTCAAAGCATGTTCAACACTTCTCGCCGCTGACAAGACAGTGGATCTCCATAATACGCAGCATGACGATGCCCCTAAAGGTTAGATCGGGATGGATCTCATCCCCAATGTGATGATAAATATTTTCTGAGCACTTTTTATCAGCGAGAAAAGCACATGTTGCTGTAGCCTGCCCCTGCACCTCAACAGTTCTTTGTTCCACCGCTTGACTCTAGGGTTTTTGAGCCACGACGACCATCTCACAACGGGAAAAGATAACTACAAAAATGCTTCCTTGTGTAGCAGTGAGCCATCAGAGCTCGTCACTCCGGCCTCTCGGATGTGCTCTAGCAGCCGGGGAACCCCATATCTTCTTCTCCCCCACCTCGCTTTTCATATTTAGACCATTCTCCTATATGGCAAAACCATGCTACTTTGGGTTCATTTTAAGCATATGGTGAAATACCTCTGGCATGCCGTTGAACTTAGGTTGGGGATTCTTTCTGCCTCTCAGCGACTTCTCTAAGGAGGTAAGCAACTTGAGGACCCTCTTCCGCTCTCATTTGATAATATTGAAAAAGATGCCTTTGTGGTTTTAACCCTTCATCTATGAGGAGGGGCAGTTGGGCAACCATCTTCCGCTCAAGCTTTCTCTTACAAGGATGTTGTCAATGCACATCCTCCCAAGAAAGCTGCTCAACCTACAGAGGCTCCCGAGCCTTTTTTGGTTGATAAATTGGAGGATGCACCCTTTGTAGAAACTTCTCACCCAAAACTTGAAAACCAATGTCAAGTGTATGTAGAATCCGCCATTATTTTCCATTTCAATGGATTATGGCCTCACACAATAGATTTATACCAATGGATTCACTCCACTTGGACCAATAACAACAAGTTTATTTTTTACTCGAAGGGATTCTTTATATTTATTTTTTCTCTCAATTAAGAATATAAAAAAGCCTTAACTGATGCTCTATGGTTTTGGGTAAAAGCAGAGCTATTCCTCAACCCCTGGTTCCCAGACTTCGACCCTTCCATGGCAGTCATTACCAATCTTCCCATTTGGTCCAGGCTTCCAAATTAACCAGCTCATTTATGGCACTTTTCTATCTTCCAAGGAATTGGAAACACTCTAGGTCGCTTCCTGGCAATGGATCCCTCCAGGGGGGAGAAGGGCATATACGCCTACGATAGAATTTGTCTTGAAATCGACATAAGAAAATCTCTGCCCGATCGAATAAATCTCAAATTTGGTGACTTCCTCTGGACTCAGACCTTGGACTATGAGAACATTGTCTTCCGATGTCGTCACTGCCATCAAACATGGCATATTCAAAACTCTTGAATTATGTTTGTCGCCCAAAAGAAGAGAAGAAATCACAAATCGAACTCAAAAAGTTGAAAACCCTGTGATCTGCCTCCCATGGATGACATTGAGTCCTTTAACTCAGATGAGGAGGAATTTGTTAAATTTGGACAACTAGGTCCAAACTCCATATTAAGATGCTCAGATTAAGAGGCTAATATTTTTGTTGGATTCCTCTTTCTGAGAGGTGTAAAATCCATATAAAATATGTCTTAATCCGATGAGCAGAACTTATATTTTGAATTTATTATTTTCAAGGTCGGCCAGTTTTGTAATGTAGGCTCGCATGCCCAACAGATGTGTCACACACCCTCATGACGGATATATATACAGGAAAAGTTGGAGAGATTTTCATCATCATCACAACTCTCATATTCCTCTCTCATCTTAGAGTACGAGCTACCAAGAAGGACGAGTTTCAGCCACACGTGTGAAGGACGAAGAGGACAAACTGTACGGCTAAGATGAAGTACGGATTTGCTGCTGCTAGGGTTTCGCAGAAACTTTGACCAGCGTTGACTTTGGTCAACGCTTGGTCCAAACAAGCTAAAATTTGGTGGAAGGTTCGATTTATGAAGGCCGTACTACCTGGCACAAAAATCGAGGTCAATGGGTTGACCGTTTTGCTGCTGCGTTGACTTTTAGCTTGCTGCCCCTGCGTTGACTTTTCAGGACAACGTTGACTTTTGCAGAGTTGACTTGGGTTGACTCATCTACAGATTGAAGGGTTGTTGTGACACACGCTGGGCTGGCTGACCAAAGGAGACTTTGCTGGTTGAAGCATCCTGTTGACCGCCGAAACGAACATACACATTTTTCCTGTTTCTGATTTGTCTTCTGTAAGATCTACTTATATGTTCTATCTGCATTTTGCTTAACTACTTGTATGATTGCAGAAAGAAAAGTGAAATTGCTACTAGCATAGAACATCTACAAAACTTTACATGGTATCAGAGGTGAGGTGAAGACAAACTCAATCTATAGCAATCATCATCGGAGGAAATGGGTTCCACTAGTCTTGAATTCAAGGAGAATGACAAGCTGACTGGAAGTGATGACTTCCATCCCTGGAAGATGATATTAGATCTCAAATTAGAAGATCATGATCTTCTGGATCATGTGACAGGGAGGATTCAAGAACCTCCATCCAATGCCTCTGCTTCTGTTAGAAACAAGTATAAGAAGGGAGAAATCAAAGCAAAGCTGCTGATCAGGGAATCCATAAATAAGAGTCTGGTTGCCTACATATCTGAACTAGGCACATCCGAGGAGATGTATGACAAATTGATACTTATGTTTCAAGTAAACAATGTGAACCAAGTGCTATTCCTCAAGAACAAGTTGAAGAATATGAAGAAGGGCCGAGATGAGTCTGTTCAAACTTTCTTTCTGAAGTTGACCGAAACCAGGAACAATCTGCTAGCTATTGGGGAGATAATAGCTGATCGTGAGATAGTTCTCACTGCACTTGGAGGACTTCCATATGAATGGCAAGTATTCACAACTACTATTCTCAACAATAATACCATTCCTAACTTTGATGAGCTTCTGTCAAGATGTATGCAAGAAGAAACAAGGATGAAGGAATTTGATAATGAAAGAAATGTTGCCTATGGTGCTCATTCCCGAAAGAAGAACTCTGGTGGTTCTAAGGACAAAAGAAGGACAAAGACTCAAGAGAAGAAGGGTAAATGTTTCTCCTGCCATAGGCCTGGACACTATGCTAGAGAATGCCCCTTCAAGGAGGATTCTCCCGATAGTGACGATAACAACAACAACCGAAGGAATGGGAATCAAAGACATGACAAATCCAAAGGAAAGAGGAAGGCTCACTTTGGAGGAAACAATCAACCTTCTAAGAGGTCCAGAAATACCAGGTATGAGGAGTCTAATGTTGTTGATAAAAGAAATGAGTATATTCTGGTATCTGCTCTCTCAGCTGCATCTCCGCCCGACACTATGGATGTTTGGCTAATTGATAGTGGTGCCTCAAGACACATCACCGGATTCAAGGAAGCACTTTCTGACATGGTTGAAAGGGATACTAATCTAGAAATTATCCTTGGGGATAATGCCACTTATCCTGTGAAAGGGACCGGGATTGTGACCCTCCACTTGTCCCAAGGACAAGTCCTCCGTTTGCAAGATGTACTCTATGTACCCAAATTGAAGAAAAACCTTGTGTCTGTATCTGCCATGGAAGACAAAGGATTCAATGTTACTTTCTCTAATGGAAAGGTGCTCATGTGGAAAAAGAGCTTCAAGGAAGCTATCTCAATTGGTTTTAGGGTTGGTACACTCTATCAGGTTGGAGGGAGTCCGTTGGGAGCTATGACTTGTGATACTATCCGACAAACCGAACTATGGCACCGAAGATTTTGACACCTTCATTACAAAGCCCTTCCCGAAGCAAGGAAGGTGGTGACAGGGATGCCTGATTTTGGAAATAATCATGAAGGTGTATGTAAGGGCTGTGCTGAAGGAAAACATACAAGGGGACCTTTCCCCTCAAGTGTCACAAAGACATCTGAGATATTGCAACTGGTTCATTCTGATCTTTCTGGTATGTTGCCTGTAACTATGTTCTTACTATATGACATTTACTGATGACTTCTCTCGCAAAACCTGGATATACTTCTTGAAGAAGAAGGATGAGGCTTTCATGTGGTTCCGTACATTCAAAGCCTTGGTGGAAAATATGACCGGAAAGAAGATCAAGATTTTGAGGAGTGACAATGGCACTGAATATGAGTCAAATGAGTTCAAAGACTTTTGCAGAGAAGCTGGCATTAAGAGGGAGACTACCACTGCATATACTCCTGAGCAGAATGGTGTTGTTGAACGCAAGAATAGGACTATTGTGGAAGCTGCCCGTGCCATGCTATGTGACCAGGGTCTACCGAAGTTTCTGTGGGGAGAAGCTGCAAATACTGTTGTGTACATTCAAAACCGATGCCCTCATTCTGCTTTGGACTCCAAAACTCCCGAAGAGGTTTTCTCTGGTAAGAAACCTGATGTCTCACATTTTAGAATTTTTGGATGTCCTGTCTATTTTCATGTGCCGAAAGAAAAGAGAAGTAAGCTGGATGCTCCTGGGAAGAAAGGAATGTTTGTGGGCTATAGTGAGACTTCTAAGGCATATAGAGTCTATGTACCTGGTCAAAGGGAAGTAGAGATAAGCCATGATGTCACTTTTGACGAAGATTCTTCCCTGAAGAAAGTAGTAGATCTTCCTAGATCTGAAGAAAATCATGAAGAAAGACCTGGAAATCTGGAAGAACCCCAGGATGAGACTATGCCTGATATTGAAGGGCCAATGGACCCTATTGATCCAACCCCTTCACTAGGAAAGAGACCATCATGGCTCAGGGACAGCCTCGAAGATGCTGAGGGTCATGCTGCCCCAAGGGGGACATTCCGAGAAAGCAAGAAGCCGTGTAGATACCAAGGGTATCTAGCTGCCATGAGTACTATTGTACAATCTGAACCTGGATCTTTTGAGGAAGCCATCAAGCATCAAGTTTGGAAGGATGTTATGCATGAAGAATACGAGTCTATTATGAAGAATGATGTCTGGGATGTGGTCCCGAGACCGAAGGACAAATCTGTTGTCACCGCTAAATGGCTCTACTAAATCAAACATGGATCTAATGGGAGTGCTGAAAAGTTTAAGGCAAGGTTTGTTGCCCGTGGCTTCTCTCAAAAGGAAGGAATTGACTATGACGATATATTTGCACCTGTGGCACGATATACCACCATCCGATCAATCATAGCCCTTGCTGCTACACAAGGATAGAGTCTTCATCAGATGGATGTCAAGACCGCTTTTCTGCATGGTGCAATAAAGGAAGAGGTGTATGTAAAACAACCTCTGGGATTTGAAGTTCAAGATCGAGACACTTATGTCTGCAGGTTGAAGAAAGCCCTCTATGGGTTAAAGCAAGCACCCAGAGCTTGGTACAAGAGGATGGATAGTTACTTGATGAAGCTGGGCTTCACTTGAAGCAATGCTGATCCGAACCTATACTTCAAGGTTGTGAAAGAGAAGCCTCTCATTCTAGTGCTGTATGTGGATGACCTCTTCCTGACTGGTGATGACCCTCTCATTCATCAATGTACGAGGGAGCTTGCTGCTGAATTCGAGATGAAGGACCTAGGACTGATGCACTATTTCCTAGGCCTGGAGGTCTGGCAGAGACCTGGAGAGATTTTCCTTTCTCAAGGAAAATATATTGTGAAGCTTCTGGAAAGATTTGGAATGGTGGTCTGTAAGTCCGTGTCGACACCGATGGAACTCAACTTTAAAAAGTTGAGTGGCAGCGCTGCTGGGCCTATCTTGGCCAATCCTACTGAGTATCGTCAACTCATAGGAGCCTTGATGTTCTTAGTGAACACCCGTCCGGACATATGTTTTGCAGTGAACACTTTGAGTCAACAGATGGTTGAGCCTCATCATTTTCACTGGGTTGGTGCCAAGAATATTTTAAGATATCTTCGGGGCACGATAAACCATGGGCTGAGCTACACTGCCGGGAGTGTGATACTCCGTGGATATACTGATGCCGATTGGGCTGGCAGTGTGGTGGATCGTAAAAGCACATCTGGATGCTGCTTCAATCTTGGTTCTGCTTCGATCTCATGGATGAGCAGGAAGCAGAAGTCGGTGGCTTTGAGCACCGCGGAGGCCGAATACATTGCTGCTAGTATGTCCTGTTGTGAAGCAGTTTGGTTGCGGAAGCTCTTTAGTGAGCTGTTTGGACATGTGCTAGATACCACTGTGATACTCTGTGATAATCAGAGTGGGATTCGTATGACTGAGAATCCTGTGTTCCACGACCGATCCAAGCATATTGATATCGGGTACCACTTTATCCGGGATATGGTACAGCGAGGCGCCGTAAGGCTCGATCATATAGGAACTGATGAGCAGGTCGCGGATATTCTCACTAAGCCCCTGGGGAAGGTCAAGTTCCTAACCTTCCGTGAGAGTCTTAGTGTCGTGGAAAGACCCTATGATGTGGGTCCTGTTGGACGATGAGCTCTGGGAGCTCTGGGGGGCTTTGGGGAGAGCTTCTTGGAGCTATGGGCAACCCCAAGGCTAGGCTTGCCAACCTTGGTGGTGTGCTTGGACCCCACCGTTGTGATTTTGAGTTGGTTCACCTCTCATTTTCTGTGCCCCGTATGCATCCTACCCATTGAGTTCGGGGCTCATGGGAAGTACCTCTCATTTGGCCAATGAGGTGTGGAAAAGTTAGAGACTATTAGCAAAGACTGATGGACGCATCAGAGATTGCCGTACTCTCTATCTAGGATGGCACGGTCCAACCACTTGGTCTGGGATCAAGATTTGTGAGGTCTGGGACCTCTGGACTGACTATGTCAGTCGGGGGATGATGTCTTTGTGACTGACCCACTTCTGTTCTGAAATAAAGAAGCCAACAAAGCAAGTTTCGGCGGGATGACGCACGATGTTGATTGCACTAATAGATGGAGTTCTCCCTAGTTGAGAGGGAGTGTTAAATTTGGACAACTAGGTCCAAACTCCATATTAAGATGCTCAGATTAAGAGGCTAATACTTTTGTTGGATTCCTCTTTCTGAGAGGTGTAAAATCCATATAAAATATGTCTTAATCCGATGAGCAGAACTTATATTTTGAATTTATTATTTTTAATAAATTATATGTGCAAGGTCGGCCAGTTTTGAAATGTAGGCTCGCATGCCCAACAGATGTGTCACACACCCTCATGATGGATATATATACAGGAAAAGTTGGAGAGATTTTCATCATCATCACAACTCACAAATTCCTCTCTCATCTTACGTCTGACTACAAGGAGCGAGTTTCAGCCACACGTGCGCAGAATGAGAGAAGGACAAGCTGTGCGGCTAAGCTGGTGCGGATTTGCTTCTTTAACTAGGGTTCGCGGCTGACAACGTTGACTTTAGGTCAACGCTTGGTCTAAACAAGCTGAAATTTGGTGGAAGGTTCGATTTATGAAGGCACGTACTACAGCACAAAATCGAGGTCAATGGGTTGACTTCGTTCTTCTTGCGTTGACTTTTAACACGCCTTTGCGTTGACTTTTCGGAACGGCGGTGCTTTTTGCGAGTTGACTTGGGTTGACTCATCTACGATTGAAGGGTTGTTCTTGTTACATCTGGGGTGGCTGACCAAAGAGACTTTTCTGGGGTTGACATCTTGTTGACCTTGAAAGCTTCGAACATACACATTTTCATTTCGGTTGTCTTAAGCAAGATCTACTTATATGTTCTATCTGCATTTTGCTTAACTACTTGTATGATTGCAGAAAGAAAAGTGAAATTGCTACTAGCATAGAACATCTACAAAACTTTACAATATTGAAGCAGATGAGGAGGTAGCAATGTAGGAGAAGGAGACGACCTTGGTAGACCCTTGATAGCCCAATTTTCCCTTGAATTCTGAGAAACAAACACATAAGTCCACCTCCTCCAACTCGAATAAGGAGAATCTCCCTTTGGTCAACAATAATCTTCAAGTGGTCTTAGCCCACCCGCCCCATGACGGCTGGGTTAAAGTTACAAAAAAGAAAGGAAAGAAATGTTGTATTGAGGATTCAACCCATTCTCGGTAGGTTCCTGTGTCTATCTCTCATGGTTCCCATGTTTCTCTTCTTGTTCCTCTCTGTTTCTCTCTTGGCTACGTAATGGGACTGAGGTTGATAGCTAGTCATTATTGGCTCCCCCGTTATCCAACCTATATTTATTGTAACTCCATTTTGTACTATATTCTTTTAATAGAATTGGTGTTACTTAAAACAAAAAAGAAATTGACTAAAATAATTTCATGTATGTAACCATATCATGATGCCATATATATAACTTTATTATAGTTACCTATAAGGAAAATGGGAATGTAGGAATTTGTTGTAACTTTTAAGATTATCATTGTAGTTTCAAAAAGAATTTGTTTACTAAATCCTCCACCACTCCTATGTTTTAAAGTAGACCACACCTTGCATACAATGCCACCTTCCCACCACCACCTCATGACATTGGTTAGTGGAATTAACACAAGACAACTAGCATTTCATTTAACGAAATATGACTAAAACATAATAAGGAAAAATTAACACATATTAATAACGTAATTCAAACATAATTTAATCTATTTTATAAATATAATTATTGTGAATAATAGGACATCTAAATTTTTAATTTAATTATAAATAATTATTAGGTGGATGATAGAGATTTAACCACCATGGAATATTATAGAATTTTCATAATAATATACACGAGTCAAAGATTAGGATTTATCTTCAAAAGAATTATTTGGTTTTCTTCTTTTTAACTAAATTAATTAATTAAAAAAATTCATATGAACAAGTGTCATATAAAATGAATGATGGTTTTTTGGCCATGTAATATTAATAAGTCTTAATATTGGTCCATGATATTGTAACAAAGACTAGCTGTAAATTAAGAATATCCATGATGAGTGGGAGTAAATCTTCATGGTTAAAAATCTTGTTCCATATTTTTTTAAGGAGTAGTC
The DNA here is from genome assembly GCA_034641835.2 of Pinus albicaulis. Lineage (NCBI taxonomy): Eukaryota > Viridiplantae > Streptophyta > Pinopsida > Pinales > Pinaceae > Pinus > Pinus albicaulis. The sequence continues at coordinate 1,011,724,875 of CM076577.1, read as the reverse complement.
TTTAAGTGATAATTTTTGAAGTTTCCATCCAAAATTGAGCGAAATATTTTGTGGGAAAATATCGATTTTTGGTTTCTTTACTGCATATATGGATTCATCACCTTAAAAAACCCTTGGGGAACATTAATTGTAAATATTTTACTACTCAAACGTGTGATTTAAACGAATCCCTACTAGATTATGATTATAGACAAATTAGATGAGAAGATAAACGAGAAAACTTTTCAAAAAGTTTCACTTAAAGAATACTCCTTTATATATATGTCTTTTAATTTGTATATAATAATAATAATAATAATAATAATAATAATTATTATTATTATTATTATTATTATTGTTAAATAAATTTATTATTTGGTTAGTTTTTACTATTTTTTTATTTATTTTTGCAACTTGATATATATCATGCAAAAAATGTTTTTATGTGCAGTATGGATTGATGACTATAGGTGTTTACCAACTATTTAATTTATAAATCTACAATAATATTTATTGATTTCCAAGAATTATATGATACATTTAACGTAATAACTAAATAATTATATTGATAGATGTGTTTATTTTAAAATAACATTTACATAATTTTAATTAAACTATCAATAATTATTAGGTGGATAGTAGGGATTTAACCTCTATAAAATATTCTAGAATATTCTTAATAATAGTTTAAAATCAAAAGTTAAAAATTATCTCAAAAATAGTTATGGTCATCTATCCTTTTAATTAAATTTATTAATTAAAATAAATATCATATGAACACATGTCATATGAAATGGGTTATAGTTTTTTTGGGATGTGCTATTGATAAGCCATGGTACTATAACAAATCATAGTTATAAGTTATGTATATCATGGCTAAGTATATTGAAAGGTAGTTAATATTTGAAATTTCATCTATTGTTTTAGGGGAGTGTTGTAGCGGCTACAACCACCCTCCAAAATTTATCCTATGCTTACATTTCGGAGCCTATCCTTTTAATAACAAGAGCTTATCTAGCATTACTATTGTGTATTCATGCTTTGATTCATATTCATCCTTTCTCTATGCTTGTGTTCACTCGATTTTCACTTAGATAATGTTTTTAAATCATAAGCTAACCTCCCGACTTAGTCTTGCAAAGCAGTTATGGGCTTGCCTCTGGAAATTGTTCAATCCATGAGGGCAAGTAGCCTTGATGAGTGGAATTGCACAGTCATGACTAGCAATCATCCTTGAGCTCGGAAATTGTGAATTTATGGAAGGTAGCCCAACAATGAGCCCATAAACTACCCAATCCCTCACCAAGCTCAGAAACTACGCAATGCACTCATTTGGAATTTTTCCCAGTTCCCATAATTGCACAATATTTCTCGGTGATGTGCATGGAAAGTTTCTCCAAAAAAACAAAAAAGTTGAAATATAGCGATCTATTTTTTGTAATCCGAAGAAAGCACACATTCTATTTTTGGGAAATTTTGCCATGTGTCATTTTTTCCTTTATATTTGGCATGCACGTGATCAAACCTAATTTTCTCAAATCTATTTAATCGATGGCCCTAGATCTCATTTTCACACTCAATATTGGAGCTCTAGAATTCCCAAGGAGTTCAAGGAACCTTCGGTGTGATTGTCATGGATTTTCTGGGTAAGTTTCACATTTATTTCTTTTGGTCACATTTTCTGTCCCTTTTTTCCGTTTGGCTTGTGTGAATGTTGTTTTTATTTTTCCTTTGCATGCATGATGGTGTTTGAACCTTATTTAGCTTGTAGAAGTGTTGTTTCAAGTTATCGTTTGCATTTCACAAGTGTCGCATTGGTTTCTTCATTTTTGCACCGATGGTCGCCATTGTGGAAAATCTCCTCACTGATTTGGTTTTCTTCTCATTTATTCAGTTTTTGCACTTGATTTGTTTTGTGTCATTTGCACTTAGTCATATCTACACTTAAGCCTACATTATCTCTCATATCTTCTCATTTTTCACACTTTACTTGGGAATATTTTCCATTCCCTTAGCCGATTTTCACTTTGCCCGACTAGGCAGTGTGCAATATTAACACCCAATTTGAAAGCTTAGCCTATGAAACTGCGCAGTGTTCAGTATGGGTTGACCCGAATTTGCATTTCATAGTTCCAGGGCTCAGTTTTCATCCCTGGCTATTGAGAGTATGCAATGTGTAGTCTCTCCCAAACCACTACTTAGGTTGAACTACACATTACGTAGTCTCATACCTCAAGATTCAACCCTAACTACTGGGACTACAAAGTGCACAATTCACATAGGAATTCAACCCCTCTAGTTCGTGAAAATTGTGCAATCATTCCCATTATATTCCAGGTGTATTTCTTGAAAATTCCTTGAAAGCTGATTTTCTCAGGACTGATGTTTGCTTGTCGTGAGTCTCTTTTCTATCCCATAGGTATAAATTTTTTTTAGCACCTCTCCAACAGTCACTATTACTATGGAACCCAATAGAGCTGCTTCAAAGGAAACCACTAAATGCAGTACTAGGGAAGTAGTTGAGGAAACAACAATTAACATTATAGTATATGTATATACTCAAATAATTATTGAAAAGGAATCAAAATGTACATGGAAGCATATTAAAGATGCTTTTTCAAAGGAATTTTGGGTAGATTTAGAGGACCGACAGGTTTATCTCAACATCCGGAAGTTAGGGCTATACAAGGTTCCATGTAGGTATCCAACCTTGTCGTGTGAAGATGAGATAATTTGAGTTGTCCGGCACACTGATGAGAAAACTATGACACTGAGAAAAACTAGCGAAAAAAAGCTTTCTACATTTCTGATAGTGGATTTTCAGCAGATGTCTCATATTCATGAGCTAGTAAATATCATGGCATAATTTTTTATGCCACCCATAGCTATGCGAGCACGAAGGACATCATCATAATTTGGGTGAAGGATCCATCGAATTTTAAACATACACATACACACGCATATAAGACAAAGTCACTCAGAAAGGCCTACCAACTGCTAGTCATCCTATCTTGCAAAATATATGGCCAACCAAGCATAGATACCTTTCCTCGGGGGTGGGATATATTATTGAACAACGTGGTGAATGAGGGGAATCAGTTCAACTGGTCAGATATTTTGGCTCCTCACCTAAGAGCCCATGTAGCACAAGCCCAAGATCCTCCCAAGGGAGAGAAAGCACTATTTTATATGTATGCATACTTATCGGATTCAATCTCTGCACAAAATAAATTTCCTAGCATGAAATGGATTTGGACACTAATAGAAAATTTCATGCATATTTATTACAACTACTTTCAGATTGTAGCCATAGTGGAGTTATGGAGTAGCTAACTGATCACTTCATCATCGTGCTATACAATCATATCTTTCAAGAGGACCCACCTTGCATGTCACGAGGAGCTATCAAGGTGATATCAGATATTGTAGATTAGTTCGCCTTAATGGATGGCACTTTTATTAGTGTTTGGTGGGCACAAGATGCCAAATATTTTTCCAAGATATGCCACCGATAAAAATTTCATGCAAGAAGTATCATACCATCTCACCACAAGGTTGTCAGCAACACTACACATGAACAAAAAAGTGTCATGGCCCACACTTCCTTTATATATCGGTTTGTATGATATTAGAAATCTCAAAGTTGTAGATACCGAATCGAAAGCCATATTGAAGTTTGAGTTTAGTACAAAATACTTCAATCCATATAATTTGAAGGGAATCTGCAAGGACCACTCTGCGAGAATATACTGCAACTCGGTCAACGGGGAATTTCAGTGACCAGAGGAGGTACCATGGAATAATTTTTATGAATCCTCTAGACTCTACGATATGATCAGTATAGTTGGGACTTCAGAGGATACTCCACAGGCAACATAAATTCTACAAGGGATAGCCACAGAAGACAATAACTTGGCACAGGATAAGGGAAAGAGGAAGGTTGTTGACAATGCAGAGGGGGGAAAAAGTTGGAATATCAAAGCGGATACCATTATTGCACAAAGAAATTTGGAAATAGAATAAAAGAGTAGGAAGAGGCTACAATGAGAAAAGCAGAGGAAAAGAGAAAAAAAATCTTGGAGGAAGTAGAGCTGAGAGTGTATAAATAAGAACAAGAACTAAGGGAAGAATGAGAGTTGAGAAGGAGAGGGCATGAGGAGAAGTAGAATCAAGAAGAAGAAGGAAGGAAAGGTGACATAACATAATAAATGACACACATATAGATTGAAGAGTAGGAACATGATCAGCCAACAATATAGGGACAAAGAAAAAAAATGTAGGATCGGGAACTTTCTCAAGAGATTGAGGAGTTGATTGAAGTTATGGACATGGAGTTTGGGCCAAAGCCGCAAGATGAAGATGTGGACCTGATGCCTAACACACCACAGGTCACCGTTTAGACTCCACCACCTTAAGCCGCAGAGTTATCCCTGACCAAGGAAGGGGAGATAGTTCCCCATGATGAATATTTAGTAATGTATGTGTACATTATATCATTTGATGAACTTTAGAAGAGGACATATTTTACAAGTGCGGAGAAAGAACTTCCTAGATGATCACCCATCCCTGCATTTATGAGAGAAAGGGTGATAGTGGTAGACACCATCAAGAATCCAAACGATTTTTCGGAAGCCAACTTGGCCTTTGCAGGTGCGTTGAAATATAAAACTCAATGCTTGATGGTTGATAATAAACAATTGTTATAGAATATACAGGTTGTCTCGAAAGAGAATGAATAGCTTCACGCAACAACACAATATGCACATTATGCATATGTCTACTTGGAGAATGAGAAATGATATTTGCTGAAATATCCACACTTGGAGACACTATGGGGGACCTCTATGAGGAGTTTGTGACCATACATAAGGAAGTTGTCCTCTTAGATGACTTGCAACAGTAGATAAATGAGTTTGTCAAGATTCTTAGGAATGTGCCAGCTTCTATCACTATCGTGCATGATTAGACAATGCGATACAAGGGGGAACCATTTACCTTGGAGAAGAATATGAAGCTGCAAATACATCTAGAGAAAGGGAGAGTTTGTATGTTGATCCATAACAACAAGTAGCTTTCCTCTTTCATTGGAAATATTCAGTTCTCATATGTACAAATATATGATAGTTTTGATAGAAACCACAGGATCCCATAAGCTGGCATACTCACTGAGGCTAGACACAAACGGAAATTCGAGCAGAAGATTGATTAGTACTTGGAGCAGCTAAAGAAGATGGACACCTACAAAGACTTAGAGCTAAATAGACTAAACATGCAGACCTACATAGGTGGTCTTGTTAAAATTATAACATTGTTTCTCCTGATTGAGAAAGAGTTTCACACCGGTTCCAAGACATTGTACCCAGATGATAGGGATGAAAGAGTTCGCTTCTATCCTGACATTATCCAAGATTTCTAGGAGACCATTGAACAATACCGAGCTTGGCCTCAATATGTGACCGAGAAGCATCCAATAGAAATTGTCGAGCTAGACTTCACCCAAAATGAAGCATCATAGTATTTTTTCTTGTTAGGTTGTCAATTTGTCTCTATCCTATTTTTTCTTATATGGGTACGAGTGGAAAATGTAATATTATTTGTAATTATTTTAAAAGTTAAATTCCAAGTGTCCTTGTTGGAATGTGAAGATTCATATGTAATGTAGTGAGTTATTCTATAAGAAGTTGAATATTCATGAGGGGAGTCCATGAATCAAAAAGGGGGAATTCCAAGAGTCACCCCCTTTGTTATAAATGTATTCTCATAACTCATATAACATGATTTTGGGAGCCAAGATTTTTGCTAGGCTTAGACTTAGGAAGAGCTTCGAAGTTTTATGTCATCCTTGGCTTCTCTGTAGCGTAGAGAGAATATACGTCTTTGGAGGAGGATGTGTTTTAGACTTCATATTCCACTATTGGGGAAGGTGGCTTGTCAAATGTTGTATGTATGATTGGAAATATCACCTTTAATAAAACACAGAACCGACACACTTTCTTGCATATGTTGTGGATATAGTAGGACTACTATTGTTGTATTTGAAATAGATTTTATTTAACTTACACATATGCTTATGAACTATTTTTTTTTCATTTGTATGAATCTTGTTGGATGCATGTTGATCTGTTAATCTATCACCTTAACTTGAGGAATATTTCGCTTGTTAGTTCATGTGATCTCATTTCGCTCGTGTGTTCCTTCGAATCTGTGTACTATTACATGCTTTCAAGGGGCATACATTATTTTCCCGTCGTGTTTTATATTTGTCATGCATTGCACCTAAATCTCCACAGGGTCACAGAATTTTTCTCACCAAAGTCACATTGCACCACTCTATCCATTTTGCAAACCGAGGCATATCATTAACACCCCACTGCTGAGACTCCTAGTCCTAAATTCTAGTTGGAATGTCATATTGGGGAGATCCCCAGAATGTTGATGGGTCTAGCACCGTCAACATTTATGGCGCTAGAGGGAGGGTCAGATGACAAGATGAACCTTTGAGCTCTGTTTTGAATTTACACACATCATTTAATGACTTATTCTGAAATCATAATCCTGACACTACAAGTGTTGGCGAATAGAATTGATGACTTGTGACCTCTTAAATTTGATGGCGAGGGTTAAACAAACTTACTTGAGCATACTGATCATTTTCTTCAGTTTTTCACAGAGTACAACATCCCAATTGAGGATGTTGGTTATTCATTCTCACGTTCGAAGGCACTTAAGGCAATGGTGTCACACATTGAACGATTCATCCATTCACTTTTTTGAACATCTTGTCCCATAACTCTTTTGTACTTTTAACAAGTATGATCATAAACGTAGGTGCAAGAAAATTTTAGAATTGCAAAAAAAACCTTGATGAATCACTACATCATTTTCACAATATTTTTATGAGTCTATGTTTTGAATTTCCAAAATATGAAGTTGATTGGGATTTCTTATATGTAATATTTCTATATATTGTTCACATTTCACAAAATCCACACAAGTTAAAATCTTTTGAAGCACTCTCAGTTTAACTCGGTGTTAGATATTCCAAATCTACGACGAAAAATCTTGTTGTTCCAAGTGACCCTCCATCCGATTATCATCAAAAAACTCTAGTTCCACAATTTTAGGTGGGATAAATTGAGAATTCATCTGTTGATATACCATTGTCTTCTCCCTCCCCACATGCAAAGGATTTCTGCACAGGTTTGTAATTTTATTTTGATGGTTGTCATGAAGTGTTATCTCTTCATCTTCCATCATTTTGTCCCTCTGATCCTTTGGATTTTGAGTTTTTCTATTCACCTATTTTAAATCTGCCTTTTGGTGCTCATGAGGATCAAGTGTGGGATGCAGTTGGTGTAGAGAAGCCAACTTGCGCTATCATTTATGATGAGTATGTGTGGGAGACCATAATTGAATAAGTAGTCGCGATTAAGGATTACTTTCTTCCTTCCACGTCTCTCCCACGTCGTCCTGACATTTTCCATGATTTTGTCATTCCTGTTGAGTCTTGTGAAAATTTGGTGTTTGATAATGTTACTACTTCCAATCATTCATAGAATACGTGGGATGTTATTTTTTCATTTAGAGGTGGATAGGACCAATCTTCTACTCTCTGTCTTCCCAATCTCTCATGTTACCTTTCTGAAAACTTAGAGGGTGAAATTTTTCATTTTTCATCGCCTCCTCTTTACGATTCATCATATGATGATGATACCTCTGTTTACGATATTAAAATTGTTGATCGTGGATGTCATGAAATTTTAATTGATTTAGTCGGTCACAATCCAAATTCTCACGCTATTAATTTTTCTAAGCTACTAATATTTGATGATCTACCTTTTGATGAGTTGTAACTTCCTCAAGTTGTCGAGGCACTTCAACCCCAGTTGATGGTTATGTCAATTTCATGTTGCCTTGAGGTCATTTCCACCTCCGATCAAAAGAGTGTTGAATATTTTGAGGCTCCTCATCACTCCATTGCACATATTGAAGATAAATATGTTTTACCATTTTTTCATCCTTCATCTGTGTTACATGATCCTATCACTAAGTCATTGGAGGAGTCGTACGTAGCGAGCACTATGGAAAAACGAAAATTTTCTTCTTTCCTTATATTTTCTCACCTTCGTTGTTCGAAAGTTTGTGTTTTTAATCGTTTGACTCCCAATGTGTCACGGCACCATTATAGATGTGTGGGAGACCATAATTGAATAAGAACTTGTGATTAAAGATTACTTTCTTCATTATACATCTCTCCCGTGTCATCTTGACATTTTCCATGATTTTTTCACTTCTATTGAGTCTTGTAAAAATTTGGTGTTTGATAATGTTACTACTTCCAATCATTCATAGAATAAGTGGGATGTTATTTTTTAATTTGGAGGTGGATAGGACCAATCTTCTACTCTACATCTTCCCAATCTCTCATCTTACCTTTCTAAAAACATAGAGGGTGAAATTTTTTATTTTTCATCATCTCCTCTTTACGATTCATCAGATCATGATGATACCTCTGTTTATGATCTTAAACTTGTTGATCGTGGATGTCGTGAAATTTTCATTGATTTAGTTGGTCAAAATCCAAATTCTCACGCTATTAATTTTTCTAAGCCACTAATATTTTATGATCTACCTTCTAATGAGTTGTAGCTTCCTCAAGTTGTCGAGGAACTTCAACCCCACTTGATGGTTATGTCAATTTCATGTTGCCTTGAGGTCAGTTCCATCTCCGATCAAAAGAGTGTTGAATATTTTGAGGCACCTCATCATTCCATTGCACATATTGAAGATAAATATGTTTTACCATTTTTTAATCCTTCGTCTGTGTTGCATGATCCTATCACTGAGTCATTGGAGGAGTCGTACGTAGCGAGCACTATGGAAAAATGAAAATTTTCTTCTTTCCTTATTTTTTCTCACCTTCGTTGTTTGAAATTTTGTGGTTTTAATCATTTGACTCCCAATGTGTCATGACACCATTATAGAACCGCAAAATTTATTCCATGTGCTTTTAGTCTTTAATTTTATGTGCATATTCAAACTTTAAATGTTTTGGTTTACATTGTCTGGTATTTCATGTTGGTTGATTTGCATGTATACATTTATTCACTTGCATTCCATCGCCTACATAGGCCAACCAATGGGCCAGTGGTTGCATTGGAAGTATCACTTTACATGAGTTTGGCCTATGTTCTGCTTAGGTTAGGAGTAGGAGTAGTGTTTTTCTTTTATTTATTTTTTTCTTTGAGTCTTTTTTACGATCATTTATTTTTGTTTTTCTCCCTTCCTTTTCTTTGTTTTCAACTATAGGTTAGTTTCCATATGAGATAGTGTTTGGATTTTGAAGCAAGTATGGTGGAATCCAAAAGGAAGTTATGATACTATAAATTCTTGGTTTTCTATCTATTCCTTCTCTTTGTGTAAGCCTTTCATTCTTTTAATTTGATGACACTCTTATGGAAAATACGTTCCTTGTCGGAGAAAATTGCAGTGAAATCTTGATTTTTTTACTTTAACTGGTACTTCCTTATCTAATCGGTTTCATATTTACGGTTAGTCCTTTTCAACCTAGTTGAGTATAGTAAGGAGGGGAGGAAAACATCAAAAACTATGTCAGAGGTGTATATAAACAACCTTCTCTAAAGGAACAACCTTTTGTGCTCTCAATAAGTGAGGATCCCTCTTCCACCCCATGAAATAAATAAGTGCCTATGCATGGTTATTTGAACACAAAAATAAAAATGACAAAGAATAAAAAAAGTTTGAAAGAAGAGAAAGGCTTCCTGCGTAGATAGGTGAAGAAAGCAACTCCATCGGGGTACTGATGAGGCTCACTCGCAGTGAAGCATTGTTTGTGTTCCTGAAGTCACTTCGTCGGGGTACTGTCCAAGCCTACTGGTAGAAGAGAGACAACATAGATGAAAATAAGTCCCTAGAAATTCATTTTTACTTGTGAACTTATATACTCCTCATTCCCAATCGAAACAAGTCAGTTTGACTTGCCTTGGTTAGTGTGCAACCAATGAAGATGATGGATGAGTCTATGTTATTAAGTTAGATTAAGTGAGGGAGTTGTGGTATTCAATGAATTGAACAATACTTCCAGAAGGGTGAGACTAGTTTTTCATGATACAAGATTCATTCAAAGAGACAGAGTTCTATTAGTGCGCCACTAGTTTTGTAGCAGACACAACCACCCTCCAAAATTTCGCCTATAATTATATTTTGGAGCCTTCTACTCACAGGAACTTATATTTCATTGCAATCATGTATTCATGCTAGGATTGATATTCATCGTTTATATATGCTTCTTTGCACTCTATTTTCACTTATATAATCTTTCTAAGTCACAAGTCAACCTCTTGACTTAGTCTTGCACAACAGTTCTGGGATTTCCTCCAGATTCTGTGAAATCCATGAGGGAAAACATCCTTGATGATTGTATTTGCAAATTCATGACCCAAAATCAGCCTTGAGCTCATAAAATGCGTATTCATGGAAGAAAACATGACACTGAACCTAGATACTACGCAATCCCTCACTGAGCTCAAAAGCTACGCAGTACACTTAGCTGAAAAGTTGCCTAGTTCCCAGAATTGTGCAATATTTCTTGGTGATGTGCATGGAAAGTTTCTCTAGGAAAATTAGAAAATATGAAAAATAAAGAAAAGTGTCCCTGAAATATAGGTATTTATTTTTAGTAACCCGAAGGAAGCACACTTGTTATTTTTGGAAAATTTCACCATGTGTCACATTTTCCTTGATTTTTGGCATGCGCGTCATATACTCTAATTTTATCAAATCTATTTAATCGAGGACCCTAGAGCTCATATTCGCACTCGTTATTGGATCTCTATCATTTCTAAGGATATTAATTAACTTTTGGTGTGATCGTTGTCACTTTTTTGGGTAAGTTTCACGTTTATTGCTTTTGGTTGCTTCTTTATGTTGGCTTATGTGAATTTCTTTTATTGTATCTTTGCATGCATGTCGATGTTCCAAATTTATTTATATTTTAGAAGTATTTTTTCAATTTATCATTTTTATTTTGCAGGGATCACATCATTTTCTTCATTTTTGAGCCGATGGTTGTCGTTGGAGTGACTCTCCTCACTGATTTGGCTTTCTTCCCCTTTATTTAGTTTTTGCACTTGATTTGTCTCATTTCATTTGCGCTTAGTCAGATATACAGTATATACGACAACATATCTTAGAACTTCTCATTTTTCACACTTCCCTTCGATATATCTACTATTCCCTTAGTTGATTTTCACTTTTCCGAGCTGGGCACTTCACAATCTTAAGGACCAAGTAGAGAGATTGGCCTTTATAATTCTGTAGTGCACAATAAATTTTGGAAGAAATATGAATTGCATAGTTCTGGGGCTCAGGCTGCATCCCTGGACACTGAGATTTCTCAATACACAGTCTCTCTCAGACTACTTCCCAAGTTTAACTACGCATTGCGTAGTATTAGACCTCAAGCTTCGGCCCTAACTGTTGGGACTACATAGTGTGTAGTTCCCACAGGAATTCAACCCCTACTTCTAGTTCATATCTGAAATCCTTCCCATTGTATTCCCAACTTGTTGCTTTAACATGCCTTGAAAGTGGATTTTCTTAAGACTATTTTTTTCTTGTCATGAGTGTCCTTTCTATCCCAGAGGTAAAATATTTTTTGAGAACCTCTCTAGCACTCATTGTTATTATGGCATGCAAGAGAGATGCTTGAAAGGAAACCACTAAAAAAAGTACCGGGAAAGTAATTGGGGAAGCACTAGTTAACTTCCCAGTATATGCAGATACTTAGTTGTTTAGAGAAAAGGAATCTAAACTTACATGGAAATAAATTAGATATGATTTTGTAAAGAACTTTAGGGAATATTTAGAGGACCAACAAGTTTATCTAAGCATATATTAGTAAGGGATATAAAAGGTTGTATGCAGGTATCTAGCCTTCCTATGTTCATATGTGATAAATTGGGATGTCTCGTAGAATGATCAAAAAACTATGAAATTGAGAAAAACCAATGAACAAAAGCTTGCTACATTTGTAGCAGCGGATTTTTAGCAGATGTATCATATTCCTTAGCCAATAAAGATCATGGACCCATTGTTTTATGCTACCCACAGCTATGCGAGCATGAAGGATATCATCATAAGTCACTCAAAAATTCCTACCATCTCTTGGTCATCCTCTCTTATGGAATATATGGCCAATTGAGCACAGATACCTTTCTTGAGGGATGAGCTATCTTATTGAACTAGGTGGTGAACGAGGGGAATTTTTTCAACTTATTAAATATTTTGGCTCATTATTTAAGAGCCCATGTCGAACAAGCATGGGATCATCCCAAGAGAAAGAAAGCATGATTATATGTCTACATAATTAATGGATTTAATTTGTGCACATAATCAGTTTCTTTGCATGACCTATATGTGGAAACCAAGAGAAATTTTTGTGCATATTTATTGCAAGCTACTTTCAAATTGCGGCCATAGAGGAGTTATGGAGTTTCTAACTGATAACTTCATCATCCCACTATATAAGATAATCTCTTTGGAGGACCCACCTTGCATGTCATGAGGAACGATGGAGATGATATCAGAGGTTTAATATTGGTTCGCCTTACCAGATGACACATTGATTAGAGTGTTCGACGGGGAGACATTACCACATATTTTTCCAAGATATGTCACAGACAAAATTTTCATGCAAGAAGTATCAGACCATATCGCAACAGGGTTGTCAACAACATTGCACAGGAAGAAAAAAGCACCATGACCCACACTTTCTTTGTAGATCAGGCTATACGAGATTAATAATATCAAAGATGCAGATACCAAATCGAAATCCATAGTGAGTTTTAGTTCAGTACAAAATACTTCAATCTGTATGAACTGAGGGGAATTTGCAAGGACCACTATGAGATAATCTGCTACAACTGGGTAATCGGTGCATTTCAGTGGCCAGAGGAGGAACCATGGAAGAATTGCTATAGATCCTCTAGACCCCTCAAGCTGATAAGTATAGTTGGGACTTCATAGGCTACTCCATAGACAACAACAAATTCGGAAGGGACAACAACAGAAGAAAAAAATCCGGTACAAGATAAGGGAAAGAGGAAGGTTACTGAAGGTGCATAGGAGGAAAAAATCTAGAATATTGAAGCAGATCCCATTATTTAACAAAACAAATTGTCAACAGAAGCACAGAGTAGGCATAGGCTACAAAGAGCAGAGCAGAGGAAGAGAGAGAAACAAAAATTGGAGGAAGCAAAGCTAAGAGTGAAAAAATAAGAACGAGAACTAAGGGAAGAATGAGATTTGAGAAGGAGAGAGCCAAATGAGAAGCAGAAGTAGGAAGAAGAAGGAAGGAAAGGTGCCATACTAGAAGAAATAACACCCATAAAAGTTAAAGAGTAGGAACAATATTAGCCAACAACAAAGGGACAAATCAAATAAATTAAAGATCGAGATATTGCTCAAAAGGTTGAGGAGTTGATTGAATTTGTGTACATGGATTTGGGGTCGGAGCCGCACAATGAATATCTGGACCTGATGCCTAATTGTTATGAAATAGGCTCCAAAAAAAGAAGAAAAGAGAGATCAATGCCTTAGAAATTAGCCACTTTGAGGGGGAAACCTCCTTTATGAGACATAAATGAAAAATTCTTGGATGATTCAAATGACAAAACCTCCTTTCTATATATAGGAGTCAATGGGGTCACAATATAATTCTAGCCGACCTAACAATAATAATGTAAGGGCACGACAATAACAATGGTGGATTTTTATGGGGCACAATAATAACAATATGGGGGCTACATGGGTATAACAATAAATATAGGGGGCTACACGAGTACAACAATAAAGATAAGGGGGCTACACTAGCAACAATAAGGGACTACAATAGTAATATAGGGACCTAACATGCCCCTCTCCTTCAAAAAAGTGTTTTCCTCAATGCTTGAGTAGCTCTGGATGCCTCTGTATAAAATTATGATCCTCCCATGTGGAATATTCAGTGGGTAAGTTCTTCCAGTTGATGAGATACTTTTAAATTGATCAATTTCGTAGTTGTCTAGTTCTTGTTTCTGTGATTGCTTTAGAACTTCTTTTACTGTGATGTTGATCTTCCTATTGTTTCATTCGATTTTGCACCAAATTTAGGTTATCCTTTGAGAGTTGGTGATCTTGTTGTTGATGCTCGATGTAATATTCCACTACTTTATCATCCATATTATCTTTCATTTGATCCTTCAAAATGTCCAACTTAGGCTCCATTTTTTCTTTTAAACCATCTATGCCATCTTTGATTTCTCTTTGTAAGATCAAAATTTGTTACACTTCGTATCGTAATTTTGTTATATCATACTAGAATTCTTCATCTTCATGTGCCATAGTAGAGCTTTCTGAGGGCTTAATGGGTGTGGAATTATGTTTAGGGGGGAATTTTAGAACCCAATACTGATATCTATGCTTCAATATGCCCTTGGAATCATTTCAAACTGATTTTTCAAACAAGACTTTTGCATTTTGAAAAACAAATATACACCTTTTTCTTGATTTTTAGGAGGTCGATATTAAACCTGAATTATCTCTATGATTTTGGATTTTCAATATCTAAAATTCGGTCTTGTAATATCCCTCTAAATCTTCTTTCCAATGCCATAGGTTTGACCTGACTTGGATTCCTCAAGGAAAATTTATGCCCAATCTCCCACAATGACCTAATTATGGATTGGTTCAATAGAGATAACTTGTACGACATGACACGTGTCAATGTTTCCTCCTTCGGCTCTGAAATTGATACACATAAAACTAAAATCCATTTAATTTCAGCCAATTTTTACAGAATTCCAACCCGATGCTCAGAGAGATATTTATGATTATTTTCCCAAGGTCACCTCTTTTAGATGAAATTCGTGAGCCTGCAAAAACCCTAACTTCCATAGATCATATCTCCAAAAATTTTGCGAACCAAGATTTGATATTTTTACACTAATTTCCTAAAGAGTTCATCACAAATGGATTTTTTTTAGCTTCTTAAACTTCGTAGAAAACATGCTATAGTGAAAGTGTCATGATGAATTGTTTGAAGAAGTGAAACCCTAGAATCCAAAGCTATGATACCAAATGTTATGAAACCATCTCCAAAAATAGAAGAAAAGAGAGATCAACGCATTATAAATCAACCACTTCGAGGGGTCAACCTCCTTTACATTACATAAATGAACAATTCTTGGATGATTCAAATGAAAAAGCCTCCTTTTTAGATATATGAGTCCATGGGGTCACAATATAATCCTAGCCGACCTAACAATAATACTGTAAGGGCACAAGAATAACAATAGTGGCTTTTTATGGGGCACAATAATAACAATATGGGGACTACAGGGGTACAAAAATAAAGATAAGGGGGCTACACTAACAACAATATGGGACTACACTAGTAATATAGGGACCTAACACTAGCACACCATAGGTCACCGTTGAGACTCCACCACCTCCAGCAACAAAGCCAACCCTGAGTCCATCACCATCAATAGGGAGACACGTGAATATGCCATTATCTTCATTTATTTCCATAAGATAAATATTTCGGTTAAAATAAATATCAATATATCAAATTTTAGTAAAAGGACGCATATCGATGTAAATCATTTTTTAAAATTTTCAAATATAATTTATATATTAAAAATAATTAACATTAATTATAAATATGAAGATTTCATATAAGTAGATATTCAAAATAAAGAATCTAAATAATATTACCTAAATTTTTAATATTGAGTATTTATTAATTGGACTTAAAGTTGTTATATTTATAATCAAGTATGATAGACTTTTTCATCGTGTATTTAAAAGAGTGAATTTTACCTCATCATATATGAGAAAATTAAATATTATGAGATATTCTCCATGATATATGGATTGTATACATGATAAATATTTTGCCTTGATTAGGGAGTCTAATCCCAAGGTGATCAAGATAGTTTAACCCTTGATCTTCCAAACTTTGGGGAACATTTAAGAGACCCCACATCTAACTTATGACTAACTGTTGAATTAACATGGATCTAAACTACAACTAAAAATATTTAATCTATTGCTATAATTAAAAGGTATATAAAAATACATTAGTAGTTGTAAGTTATGAATATTCCTAAGAATATTATTGACATGACCATATTAATTATTATCATCAATATTATCATTAGTATCATAAAAAATGAGATCATACTCACTCACCATATTTCTAGTCTCCCTTGAAAAGTAATTACACTACATTGTAATATAAAAATAAAGATGGCATATCTATCCATACTCTTTGTACATATATCAAGAAGGTATAAATTTTTTTATTCATGTAATATGGTAATATGTTGGCAAGAAATTGTTCAAAATTTCCAACACATATGATAGGGTTTCTAGTATTTTTTTTTTCTTGCAGTGCCCATTATCCCTATACAAGACTTATTTTTCACATATCTAGATCCAAAGGCTAGAACTTTTTACAACCTTTTTGGTGCTCTATCCAAACAAATCAAGCCTCAAGCATCACATTTTGTCAAGAAAATATGATAACATTTTGCATGTCCCTCTTCTGACTTTGATTTTTCAATAGATGGATTTGGATCTTATTGAGCATGTCTTGGTAGGGATGTTTTCTAGTTTGTAGCCTTCCCATTGGGATATGGAATTTTGGATCGAGAAAATATGGAATCCTATGATAAAAGGAAACCACATTCATTTATTCTATGGTAAATGGGTTTATGCGTTTCTATTTGAGCTAAAAGAGGATGGATATCTTATCTTCAGGAGTGGCCTATACTTTAATGAAATAATAAAAAATGTACCTTAGTAGGTGGACACCAGAATTAAGCCTTGAACATAAAATCCTCTCAATTGTCCCATTTTGAATTCATGTTCCTCATTTTCCCCTACATTGTTAGAATTATTAGATCATGAATTGTATTGGAGACTATATTAGAAAATACATTTAATTTATATGAACCCAAAGATCACATGTTTTCTTTTCCTCAGATTTGTTTTAAAGTAAATATTGAGAAAGGACTCCCTAAACTTGTTCTTTTGACTTTAAAACAATTGGTCACAGATTCAACTAGAGGTATATGAGAAATTATACTTCAAATACAAACTATGTCATGAATGTGTGAACTTTGTGAATAATTGTAGAAACAATATCGAAATAACTTGGGAAGAGTTAGAATGTAATGAATAATGGTAGAAAAAAAATGTGAATGAGTGGAAGACAAAGACAAGCATAGACATTCCAAAATACTAAAAAATATTAGAAAATTTTCAATCAAACAATTAGGAGGCTCAAGTAGTCCCATAAACTAAAACAGGCTGGAAAAGGGAAAAAATTCCCTTAAAATAGATATCACGTATTATCACAAATTGAGGAATTGTCCTACTTTGAGGTAGTTGTAGGTACAATTCCTTCCCCTGTTCAATAATTCTTCTATATCTTGACCCTATAAGGGTAACAACAAGAACTTGATGATCAAGAAGAAGTAGGTTCTAATCATCAAGAAAATGAAATTGGTAGGAACTTGTTGAAAAATAAAGGTTTATGCTTCACTAGAAAACCTTCAAATCTCACAATGCATGTAAGATAACAGGACTAGATCGGGAACTTAATGCCCTTGGTTTTATGCACGTTTTTTTTTTACAAAATTATTTATATCAAAAAAATATTTTGGAAAAAGTGTACAACTTCCAAAGAGTGTAGAAAATGTAATAATTAAAATTTATTATAACAAAAAAATAAAATTATGAACAACAAAAATAGTATATAACAACAAATAAAAAAGGGATATGAACAATAATAAATTGAAATAAAGGTAATTTTATGAGCAGATTTAGGGAAATTCATCGTTTTCCATAGAGATATGCAAGAATATTGAAAATTTCTATATGAAACTCATACAAACTTAAATAAATTGTAGGGTAAATTTTTCATTAAACATAAATGAAACTTTTCAAAGGTATGCACAATAAAAATGGCCATAAAACGTTGAATTTTATTAATAAAATTGAATACAACTTGTTGTGTGGCTAGTTCCTGCGAGATCTATTGGCCAAAACTTAATTCACAAGTGTTTATGATGTAAATGTCTCATATAGAGACACTCATACAACAAAAATAAGATAATAAAACATGAAAAATAATTCTTTCACCATTCTGATATGATTAAATAAAAAGATATCTCTACAAAATATCTAGCTATTAGCACTAGCGTTAAATGCAAAACCTTATACAATAAAAAAATGAATGTAGGAAATGAAATAAAACCTAAAAATATCATAGAATAAAGGGATGAGTCTTTTCTCCTTCTTGTCACTCCTTTGAAAAATTTTGATTCCACTAAAGCACGTCAACATTTTGTACTTATATAAATAATGAATTCGAGGTAGATAATGGCAACCTTCAGATCTGGTTCAGATCTCTCCTCAAAGATTTTCCATTCCTTCCTTCATAGTATTATTCCCTTTTTATATTCTATTGAAACAATTATAGGGACTAATTTTATTGCATATTATATTCTCATTAGTTTAATCCACTTCAAATATAGTTTATTAACATTTAGGAGGAGGAGTTCTAAATGTGTTTTTTAAATTAATTAACCCCTTTTTCTTGAGTGAGTTTTAGTAGGTGCCCCCCACCATACATCTCACGAATTTGTAACACCCCTATTACTATTATTTTTAGACAATTAATACTTTTAGACATTGACCTATTATTGGATTTAAAGGCAAGGGAATCCATGATGGGACTTATGTCATAATGTGTTGGACAGGGTACCCCTATGTCTAAATTTTTTGGTAAAGAATCCACATTTTGAGGAGCGAAGCAAGATATGCACAAATTTTTAAGAGTCAAAGGGATTTGGTGTAGGTAAAAGACCCTTATTTTATAAAGGGATGGGATAATTTTGTATACGTTGAGCTCCGCCCATGGTTTTCAGACCATGGTATTGTAAAAGGAAAAACTATATAAGGAGTCTAGGATATCAATCTTATATGATAGTATGCATATGGATGTCATGTTAGATATGAATTAAGTTTGAATTATTTTTTTTTGTGTGAAAGAGAAGGATCCTGGGGTTGTGTGTGTGAAGAACTTAGGAATTATGGAAAAGAGTGCGTAGACCCTTGCAGCTGTGTGTGTAGGGCTATAAGTGTTGTATTGAGAAGATCCGAGCTAATAGAAGAAGATTTTGAAGAAAAATATATGTACTTTACTTATATTCTTGCATTTTCAATGTGTTATGATTAACTATAATTGCATCGTGAAGAGTTGAATATGGTTTATTATGGTGATTAATGCATGTTAAAGTAGAAACGTGAAGTTTGTAAAGTAGTTAAGTATATTTTTTGAACAACATATGTATATTTGTCATAATGGTTCTGCGAAGCTTTGGATAAGCCTTAAGAGAATATTAGCCCTGAATCCACACTCAATATTCCCTCTGGATGTAGAAACCTAGTTCTAGCATCCCCTAATATTTCCTCAGGTGAAGCTTCAGTTTGGGCAATAGATCATTTCCTAAAGGGTCGGTAATAGAGGATTTTGTTGGTTCATGCAACCATCTCTAAACCTAGGTCTAGGCCTCCTTAAGACAACAAATAGTTTATTTACCGGGACGGGGATCTAAAGACTGAGGGATATGTGAACGTCGCATCTGACCAGAAAATAAAGTCAAGATGGGGTATCTCTGAAAGAGAAATAATTTATTGTACAAGAAAAGAGAAATACATGCCTGTCAACTAAGAAGTGGTTGGAGAAGTATATTTTTATAGATCAACATGAGATCTTCTCATCATTCACTAGCGAGCTGCGCAAGTGGCTATGAAGACTAGGTGAGAATAAGAATTGTTTTAAGCACAAAGAACTTACTGCATGGAATTGAGAGTTAATTAAGAAACTCAAGGAGATTGATAACAAGATATCAAGGGTTGTCAATTATTGGATCGATAGTATTCTTGGAGGCTTCATTACTAAGTTCGTGATTGATACATACGTGTCCTATAGTGAAGCCTAGTGCAACATTTTCAAGGGTTCATGAGGTAAGTAATTAAAATATTTAAGGCTTTCGATTAAGATGATGTTATGTGAGAAGGGTGTATTGTTCATGCAATCAAATTGATGTTTTGTGGATGTAAATATAGAGCTATGCGAAGTGGTAAAATATTTAGGGTAGATCGTGAAAGCTACATTGAGACTAAGTATAGTCCCTAGTTTGGATCTGAGAATGAACAATAAGAAAGCAACCTTTCAACCACTAGAAGTGTGTCGTAGTTAGAATTTGGAGATAATCAAGGCGCCTCTAGGATTCCCTAGCATGCCACTCCCATCACACCTCATCCTCATCCTCATATTTTCCCTCCACATCCACCTCCACCTCCACCTATACCTCCACCATATGACATCACTCATATAGAGAAGATGCATGTTTTTAAGGGTTAGAGATCAGAGGATCCCAAGAAATTTTGGTTTGTTGTAGAAGTAGTTGGAGATCACATCAAGTCACTATTGAAGATATGAAGAAAGCTCAGCTTGGCACAACAATGCAAGAAATATAATTTTCGTGGTATATGAAGTACTCCACGACGCATTAAAATTCTACGTTGGATCAGAAAAAGGCAACGATGAATGTCGAATTTAAAAATAACAAATCGTAGTCACAATGTATTACAGAGATAAAAAAAATAAAGAAATTAGTAACTAAATCTGTGTGGGATATAGATCATAGATTCAAGATGATGCTAAGCCAAATCAACTTCCAAATCCATTATTAACATCACAAATAGTGGTTTATAGATGTGTTATTACCACATCTTATAGATGCGTTATTACCACTTCTCAAACTACCATTATCACATAAAAAGATAACAACTCAAGCTGAAGCTTTGGATATTGTGATAAAACTAAAAGATTCATTGGTAGGAGATACCAAAATAGGGGTTCAGCAAATCCAGACCCAGTTGGAGAGATTACATATGGAGCTGGAAGACTTAAAGAAGGGAGAAGAAGTGCAGACTCACGGGAGATCATAATTTTGGCGTATTAAATTTAAGGAAAAAGTCAATTATAATGATCAGTGCCCATTATTTAGAGATTATATCGATATATGTGGACCTAACCTATTGAGCCGAACCACAATTGTATGATGTGGCTTATGTAAAGTATCAGTCCAACACCCCATAGAACAATGTCATATGGTGCAGAAAAATGTGCATATTCCAAAGGAATTGTTTTGCAATTTCTATGTGGGACATGATCACAGGTATTGTCATAGATACGATTTGATGATGCAATAGACTCTCGAGGCGTACATAATGCAATTTGAAGGTCGATAATATCATGTTTTTCCCACAATGCATGGAGGATTACAGGGTAGAGGCCGAGGACAAGGAGGAGGTGTTTGGCAAGGTCGACGTTAGATTATATGTTATAACTGCGTTCAACCTCAACATTTTTCTAGATATTGCCAGAATCCCACTGCCATATCTTGTAAGAATTGTAGATAATTTGATCATGAGATAGAATATTGTCTCATGTTATTGGTTAAAATTTAGGAAAAATGAAATCAACAACTTCCTCAAAACTTACAAATGATCAGTGTTGAGCAGTGTGAAGAAGATAGACATGTCAACATATTAACAAGGAGCGACACAACTACAAGAGAAGAGAATGCGGAAGGAAAAAAACATATGGAGGATAAATGGATTAGGAAAGCTGCAGAAAATAATATTGGGTTCAATGTAAAATGTGAAAGGGAAATGTTCATGGAAGTAAACAAGAGTTTTATGAGCCTTGGAGCTTTGAAATCGACAACGCAAATGCATCTAATCCCACAAAAGAATAAACTCAAGGTTATTGCAACGAAGTAATTTGATCCGACCATTATGAAATCATTTATGGATACCTATATGAAGCTGCTAAGGGATCAAAAATTTGTAGAAGGATTTCAAGAGTTGATTGACAACTCCGCTAGCAAAAAGGAACCACATCCTAAACAACACGTAGTACAGAAATAAGAAGAGAACTAGTAGGGAAATGTGGTTAGGTACGTAGATAGGAGATTATGGGATGGATCAATTAAATATTGACTTAGGATCAGATGCAAATGTGTTGCCAAAACATACATGCGAACGAATGGGGTGACCAAATCTGCAATGGTCATCGATTCACATGAGAATGGCCAATCAACAGAAAATCATTCCTATGGGTCGATTGCAAGGAATTTTGGTAGACATTGATGGATTAAGTGTGTTCTCAGACTTTGAAGTCATTGAGATTATGGACGATACCAATCTGTATCCTACATTACTTGGAATCGATTGAGCCTATGATATGGATGCCATAATCAATCTAAAAAGTAGAAAGATGGTATTTGATAAGAATGGCACAAGGATCATTGCTCCTTTGGACCCCTCGGAAGGAGTGAGATATACAAAACCATTCTGTAATGAATATGGAGATGCAGATATTGATAATATCTATAATCTAACCGCACAGGATTAATATTGGATAAACCCCACCATGTATGGGAGGATAAGATGGGAAAGGGATAACTCATGTGTTTCAGGCTATAATGAAGAAATGGAGAATTGGAAAAATCGATTGCATGAAGTATCTACCAAAAAATGTCAGAGAATTACCATATCATTTCGTTGCAGTGCATCAGAGGTATGTGACTTTCACTATTATGATGGTATTGGAGATTTTAATTTTTTTTCTTGATAGATTTGAAGAAGCATTATATAAAGCACAAAGGTTTCAAGCTCTAAATTTCATATTGATATCTACACCCGCTAGATGGTGGGGTACGCATAATGGCAAATTAGAAGTTGGGGATAATACAACAGATTTATGCTTCTCAAATTTGGTCAAGTAAATACTAGACTTGAAGGGAAATATGATGGAAAGGATGACCCTAGAGGACATATCAACCAATGGACTACCATGTGGGGTGAATATATAACATCATAATGGGTACATAACTTTGTTCACACATTATATGTGGTACCTATGCAATGGTATGTTGAAACCGAACTGCACCATGGAACATAGAATTGGGAAGACATGGTTGAATTTTTTTTACTGAATTTTAGTTTTGAATATACTTCCAATACATAGATGCAGATATTAAATAATTCAAATGAATGGTTTTCAGGACCACAACTACGATAACCTAGACACTGCTTGATTAGGATGTACAGTTAGAGTAGGTAGTATAACGCTATAATATGACAGTAGAAGAGGCTGAGGAAGATCCATGAAATTTTAATATTATACAATCAGAAGGACGATGTGAGATTGATGGGACATGTTGTATCTCAAGAAAAAATCCCTTGGCTGTGGTAAGGAATCAGTGCTCAAGACATTTATATATATATCTGTGTGTGTGTGTGTGACAAAAATATGATATCAGATAGTCTTTTCTTAATCACCTTTAGAAATTAATTATTAAAAATTTCAAGAATCTGATATAATGAATGCGTCACAATTCCATTATCTGCTGATATTAATTGGAATGATAGGAAGAACATAAAGGAAGCTCAAACTTATATGTTGATAAATAGGATCTATCACTTTAAACTTCAGAAGAATTTTATGTGAGTGGAATAGTTAAAATGAAGGAACACACATTAAGGATGTTTAACTCTTACTTACATATGTAAAAAGAGACCCACAACTATATTACTTCATTTTATTCATACAAGGAAAAATATATAATGGAAAATGGAAAACATATCAATAACAATAGATGCAAGAATCTTGATCTTCATTCATTAATCATCAGAAAATTGAGTACAAAATTTGTAGTAGTCCAAAGGTCCAAAGCTCAAAACCTTTTCCTTTCTTCTCTTCCTCTTTAAATACAATGTAAATCAGTTTGTAACTAGTCAAAGTACTCATAACTACTCAAACTACTTGAAATTGTTTAAACTACGTATTACATATCATCGAAGTATTTCATTACAATCGAACTCTCTTAATAAAGATAAAATAAAACTAAAACTTTAATCTATCTACTGAACATGAATTTGCTCCATTGCTGCTACATTATCTTGATTGGATGACTTTTCCTTCTTAGAAGATGAGGGATCCTTAGGTAGAACAACAATCCACGCTCTGCATTTCTTCCACACTTCAATATTTGTCTTAGGAGAGTTGATCAACTTGTGATACTCCAGCCTAAAGGCAGTGATCCTGTTGAATGTTGGTCGCTCTATAAATAAAGTCTTCACCACCCACAATAACTGAAAATGCCTTTGAAGAAATTTAATAACTATTGTTCCTTTCAGGATCTGAGTTTTCTCATGAGTGTTATCCACCTTACCTTTTTCCAATACCAATAATAGTTCATAAAAATCCAATGATAAAAGGATACCTTTAGGGTCCCAGCATGATGGTAATCCTGCCCTGGCTCTTTTGTCATACAAATTATCGAATCTATTCACTGCTTCTTTAATCTTTGTCAACTTATTTTTAGCGTTATTCCTGCAAGTATTTTTAACAATCAACTTATTAATCTCTACATCATATAGGATCCTATCTTTAATATAATTTTCCTCTAACTCTTGATCAGTCTTTGAATCAATGAAATCAATAAAATTCTTTGCCCATATGGCACTGTTAATGGTCTTCTGCTTATCTGCCATAACTTTCTCCTCAAAGTCTTTGAAAATGGTTTTCTCTTCTGATACAATAGTCAAAGATTCCCAGGTTGCTTTCATCTCTCCAATGATTTCATTGTAGATGATATCTTTAGCCTTTATCAAAGTTATATTTCCCTTCATTTTCTCCTTTAGACTCTTGATTTCAGCATTGGTTGTTTGAAAATATGTCCTGTACTTATTAATTTCTCCCTCCTTGGCCTGCATTATTTTTGTTACTGTTTCCAGATCATTCTATGCCTTTCTGAGGTTGTTCTCTACCTTTTTCAGTTCAATGTTTAACTAAGATAACTGTGTTGTTGGATTATCATTTCCAGATGACATAGTAATAGTACAGGAATTGGAATCAATTTGGCTTTTCAGTTTCAGTACAGTTTCTTTCAACTTAAATATTTCTTCTTCTTTCTGTAAGAGCTAATGAAGAAGGTTTTCCTTTTCACTTTCGACTTCTGCCACCTCTGTCTCCATCAAATGCTCCCCTGTAGGTAATTTCAACATTTTATTTAACACAAAAACCTCTGATTCTGCCCTTTATAGTAATTTCTGCACAACAGAATTATCATTTGGATCTACTCCAATCTTCACAATTATCTTCTTTAACTCTTCATTTTGGGTTGTTAGGGCCCTGGAGTTGGCTTTCTCCAATTTCAGTTGCTTGATCACCTTCCCTAGAATATTCTCTTCCTTAAGAGCCATTGCATTAGTTTTGGTCAGATCATTCACTATTAACTGACCTGTTTTCATGTGTAAATTGACTTTATCAAGCAAAGGAATCTTTCTCACATCAACAATTAAATTTACATTTTTGAAATTACTTGATGACCCTATAGTCATATCTAAACGGTGAGAGAGAGAAATTTTGAACTGAACTTTTTCTAGATCCATGGCAATCAACAATCTTGTCTGGTTCGGAGTTACTTGATATTCATCCTATGCCTCCATGGTAGCCTTCATCTTTTGATTCTTTTCAGCAATTTGAGAAAAATATTGTTTAACCAAGGGCATTTGATCCTGAGCATCTCCATGTATTCTTGGTGAAGCTGGAACATTCTATTCATCTCCTAGTTGAAGAAAAAAACTAGGCTGAGCCCCTGCTATGTCTTCAATGAATTTTGTTCTCTTTTCGGCTCTTTGATCCTCACCTTCAGAATCTACAACTACCTCTTTACTCCTCTTGCTTGATTTTTCAAATATAATAGGAGTCTGTATGCTCGAACTAGTAGAACCTGCAAAACTCTTAATGGCTAATTTTTCTATGTCAGGTCTACTTTCATGAACAAATGATGAGTAGCCATTTTCAACTCTCCCTTTTGAAATTACTTTATGAGGATCATAACCCCATTTATCTCCTAACAACAAGTGCATACCATCTAATATCTTATTAACCTCATCAGCTGCTTGCCTCATGTTGACTATAAATGGACCCATAGACATAGGTAATTTAAACATGTGACCCTTTTTCATTGGTAAAAAATGTATTTGGTCTACATTCAAACTCTGCCTAATGAATTCTAAGGCAAATAATCTTATAGGAACAAATGTGGGAAGTCTATATGGTTCTATCCCAGCTCCATAAAGTCTGATTTATGAGTAAACTTCATACACATACCAATATCCAAATTTATAATTATTACCCAACTGAAGAAATTCTTGTGCCTCTGGAAAAAACATGGGGGGGAAACCCCATTAAAAATATTATAGGTAGTAGACATGAAATTATTTGCAAAATCAAACACCCCCTCATAGTTTTGTTCCTCTCTTACTACATCAGTCCAAAAAAATACTCACTGCCTCTTTTTATTTACATCCATGATGTTCAACCTCAAATGAAAGAGTTCTTACACATTTTGATATAAAAAGAGATAAGTGATAAGAAAAGGGAACCTGAAATACCTAGTGAGTGATAAAATCATGAGTTGAGTATTAATGACCTCCTGCCAGTAAGAGGGGATGTCTAGCACTACTCCTAGTTTCATCATCAACACAAATAGTCCCAGTATTGATTTATCAACTAGGCTGTCGTCCTCCTTTCCGAATATCTTTAATATACACCTCAACACTGGCTGAACTTCTTCATAAAAAAATTCTAGGGAGAATTCCTTACTATCTAGTGCAAACGACTTCGTGTCTAGCCTTAGGAAGAAGGTGAACTAGGTGAATTCTTGTCCTGCAAGATTATCATAATACGTTCCCAATGATTCATCAGTGAATTGAACATAAGATTCAGACTCTAGGTAACATAAGGCTTGACGGACTAACTAGGCTGAGACTTGCAGAAAATTCTCTCCTAGGCAATTCATTACAAAGCATTTAACAGGATACATGACAGATACCGTCCAGTGCACAAACTTGGGAAAAGGAGAAGTCCTCGGGATACATGCATACAATATGCCTGAGTTGGCCATGACAGAGAAAATAGGATAGGCTTTGTCATTTAAACAGACCTACTAATAGAATGGGAGGTGTTCTATAGAGAAAATGGTATCTCCGATATCCCTCTCAGTGTCCATGAGAGGAATATAATTGGATGAGCTGGAAAGAGAAGAATGTTTCTCCATGATACAACTCAGGGTGGCAAAAAAAGACAGAAGATACTAATATAACTGGGTTAACAAATACAAAGAAATAAAATTAATATTTTTGAAAAGAGAAGCAGACTTAAATAGATGGCATGGGGTATTAAAATTAAATACTGATTTGACTCACAAAATACCGTTAAACAGCACTGTGAGGTGGCTGAAAACTGTCATAAAAAAATAGCTTACGTTACTGTGGGAGGCCCTTGGGGAACAAAGCGCTCATCGAGGCCCTGCTTGAAGTGAACCCAGATCGTCGATTAAGATCGGCTGCTCAGTCAACGGGGTCAACTAACCTGTGTGTTGAATGTGCCTGCAGGTTTTCGTCTTTAACCTCTGACAAGAAAATCCTTGGATCCCGCTTGATTACTCGCTCGAACAGTAATTGAAGCATTAGGTCCCACCTCTGCGGATCCTTCAAATGTTGAACTTTAAACTTTACAAAAACATTGCAACTTTGGTTAAAGTATGAGGAAGCTCTACTTTAACACATATTTTATATTTTCCCATTTTTTTGTGTTTTCCAAATATTAAAATAAAGGATATTGCAAATGAGCCACAACATTTGGCTCCACCTGGGGGTAGCGTTTTTTTCCACGAAACACTCAGAACTGTAGATTAGTGCCTTAACTTCGGGCATGGAGTCAAATGTTGTTTGATGAAATATGAACAATGAGAAATTCGAATATGTAAAATGGTGAAACATAAAATATCAATGTTGGAAATAATGCTTGAGATACTGCCCATTCACAAGCATTTTTATTGTCTCTCCATCAAGATTCTCCAGAATAAATGTGTTATTTGATCTTACCTCAGCAATCTTGTATGGGCCATACCAGAGTGGGTCAAACTTACCTTGTTTTCCCTTCTCTTCTCTTATGGTATCCCATTTTAATACCAAATCTCCAGTTTGAATAAGAATCTCTTTTGATTTTATATCAAAAATAGACTTCATCTTTTCTTGATAAGTGATCAAATTTTCTCTAACTTTGTTCCTACTCTCAGTTGATTCTATAACTTTGTTCAACCTTCTCACCAGCGCATTAGGTTCTTCTTATGCTTCTTGAAGAAAGGAAATCACTGGTCTAATGAGCTGAGTAGGAAATAAAGCTTGAGTTCCATAAACCAGTTCATAAGGGGACTTACTTGTACTGCCCAAAGAGCGAATGTTAATTTTGAATCCTAGTTTTTCTGATTTTAACTAATCGTCTTCTTCAAAATATTTACCAGTGTCTTGTTATAATATTTAGCTAGCCCATTCCCTTGAGGATGATATGCTGTAGAATGAGATAAAATAGCATTATATGTTTGACAAAAATTAATGAATTGAACTGAATTGAATACTTGGGCATTTTTAGTTACAATGTTGATTGGACACCCAAACCTGTTGAAGATGTTTTCTTCTAGAAAATTCATTACTACCTGGTCATTAGCCTTTCTGGTAGGTATTTCCTCCAGCCACTTTGTGAAATAGTCAGTGGCAGTCAGAATCCACTTGAACTGTCCACTTGATGGTGGATTAATTTCCCCAATAAAATCTAATCCCCATTTCATAAAGGGTTCTTCAATGAACACTGGGAGAAGAGGTAGAGGAGCTAAACTTTTCTTTTCTGCAAATAACTGACAATTTTGGCAGCTTCTAACCAGTCTGTAT